>JAXQQM020071687.1:0-88541 GCA_034641835.2 Pinus albicaulis | reverse complement strand
AATATAATATGTAAACATTGAATTTTAGATCATTAGGTATAATCAAATATAGTAATTTAGCATTGAATATTAATTTCAAGTATTTTCTTACTGAAAAAAAAATAAAATAAAAAATAAAATAAAAAATAAAAATAAAAATGTAACCCATTCAACACATAAAACAAGATGACAAGGAAGAAAATGGTTGATCTCTAAGTTTGTGAGTAATTGTTACCTCCTTATAACAACTTAACTAGATTTCATTTTTGTATTTTTTAATTTGTTTTACAAAAATCATCATTGAATGTCTTCAAATAGGTGCTAACATAGAAAGAAGAATCATCAGATGAATTGATTGAAATTAGGTTAAATATGGGTTGTGAGTATATGTTGGCATATCAAAATTTAATTGTGGAATTTGTAAGCATCTATCGATCTTGTTTTAATTAGCTCCGTCTATAATTAATAGAACAAAATCATTTTTTATATTAAATATCTGATTTGTTATGGGGTATAAACTTGCAGGAAACAAAGTATGGAACTGTGCCAACAGATGAAATTTTGAAAGATGGCATGGTACATGGTTTTGAAAGAATGTGTATAGTTTATGAGCCAATTGTTGCTATGGTACGTCATTTTTTTCTTCGATTTACATTGATGTATACTATTTAATATTGCAATTTTCATTATTCTCACCAATGTATATACACTCATTTCAATTTATTTTTATTTTTGTATATGGAAGGTGAAGAAGAAGAAAACAATCAACACTGTGAGAAAAACATTCCTGAAAATAACCCAAGTCATGGAAGTAGCTCTAGCAATAACAATAGTTCAAGAAAAGAATGATGATCACTATGTTTGGATATCAAAGTAAGGCATTTTATTTTTTAAAATATGTCTATGAAATTCGACATTTTGTTTAATGTAATGGACATAGTGTCCCAATTGAAAGACAAAGGGATACAAATTACTATCCCATTTTGTATGATAAATACTTTCTTATATATATATATATATATATATATGTTTTAATATATATATATATATATATATATATATATATATATATATATATATATATATATATATATATATATATATACGTTTTAATTTATTCTATTGTGTTCTCCATTGTCATTCTCAAATGCACTAATAAAAATTTAATTCATATGAATATTGTTATAAGATATATATGTGTTGACTTTTGATGAATAATGAATTTTAAAAAACCACAATAATTATGATATGATATAACAAATTAATCCAAACATCACATTCAAATGCATTAATAAAAATGTAATTAATATGAATATTGTTATAAGATGTGTCCATTTTCTATGAATAATGAATTTAAAACAATCACAATAATTGGACTGTCATAGGTCGATGTTTCTAAAAAATACAATATGAAAACAGGTGTGTGTCAGTAACTGTACACCAGTGCATTTACGTGTCTATATGCACCGGTGCCATTATACGATCTATGGGCACCATACAAATACCGATACTAGTTATCAATATCTGTGTGTTTGTGTGATGTTGCGCACCGGGGCGTTTACGTATCTATAAGCACCGGTGCATTTTTATGATCTATGGGCACTACACGAATACCGATACCTATTATAAATCTCGGTGCCTTTCTGTGATACGGCGCACCGGTGCATTGATATGACCTATGGGCACCGTACAAATCCCAAGAGCAATTAGAATGGCCCCGTGCGTTGTATGAACAACACTATGCCTGGTGTAGTTTTACACCTAAACATCCTGGTGCGTTGGACTGACACAGCCCCGGGGCGCCGTCAGTATGTACACACCGGTGTGTTAAAGGCAGAGTAGCACACTAATGAAAAAACATCTGTCATAACCTCCAGCCGCCCATTTTTTTTAGTTGTGTTGAATTTCTGGTAAAAGCTCTGCCAAAACCTCCGTAACCATAAACGGATGTTGTAGCAATTTTTTTTTGACAATTTTGGCCGAGTTTATAACACTGAAAACCTCCTTTATAACCTCCGCTAGAGGGTCTTTTCCTTGTAGTGTTGGGGAAGGAGCCTCGAGATCATCCGTTCCCCAAGGTCATCCAGTAGAAACTAGGCACTCAGACCTAACCCCGCTGCAATAAAAACCAAAACCACCTCACAAAATGAAAAAATGAATGACTTTGTCATGTTGGACACTCAAGAGAATCAAGGGCATGTGCATCTTGAGCCTGAACAAAGGAGCACCAACACCTGCAACACAAAATTGAAGAAGATACCTCGCCTACAAATTCCTTCAACATGGTTACATAACAACATCCAGTACATGAAAGATCATACCCTCTGCAAGTTCATTGGAGTCTGGCCAATAGAAAATATGCTCATGCACTGGATAGCCCAGAGGTGGAAACCCAAAGTGCACTAAGACTTCAAGCTAGGATCCAAGGACTTCTTCATGGTGGTTTTTACCCATCAAGACAACCTCAAGGATGTCCTAGAGGGAGGACCCTACTTTCTGAACGCAACATGCCTCTACATGAGGCAATGGATGCGCCAATTCATCCTTGAAAAGGAAGATTTATCTTGGGTGCCAATCTCGGTGCACCTTTACTCCTTTCCTTTTGAATATTGGGACCATGACACCCTCAGAGACATAGAACCTATATAGATATATATATTCTCTTATATTATATATATATATAATCTAAATTCTAAACCTATGTATTGCAACTTGCTTCTCCCTCCAATAATAAACACAAATTTTCTGCATTCCATCAAATGTGCTATTGTATAGCGCAACAATAAACACATGTTTCTCTGCCCTCCATTATCACTGAAATGATGATGTAAATCATTGGTCTTGCATTAAATGACGTTGGAAATCACCTTTGCGTAAATATAAATGCAATTAAATGTCCGTATGGAAGTTCATGTGGCCATTAGTTATGGCTATCAATATTTCTAAAGTCCAGAAGTTATATGCACTGTAGATATATGCTACGTGTTAGATTTTGTACTTCAAATCCAACTAGTAGCATATACTACCACATGATTAGTTATGGAATAAAGATTTTCTTGTTGTAACGAAATATTTAAAAGCAAAAATAGTACAATCTGATTTTTACTCTCCTACTAGGCAAGCCTTATTTCAGCTGCTATCCGCCCATTAATGCTCCCGATCATACCAATTCCATGCCATCGCCATGCTCCACCCTTGGACGATGCATCCATTAAATTGCAGACTCTACGTACCTCCAACGAACCTGTTAATGATAAGTGTCTCAGTTTTAGATTCTGAACGTACGAGTTGGTCACGACAGAAAACACGGAAAGGATGGTTACCGAATAAGTAAATGCACGGTGTCTCTTCCAAGCGACGCGTCATACACGAGTTAAATGACTGCTCACTTAGGTTAGGCGCGTATACGGTCCTCAAGGCAAACTCAATGAACATTTCCGCGTAGCATAGACCCAGGAAGGAATTTGGATTTGGATTTCTTTTTACCGGTCATAATTTTTTATTTGATCTTTTTGGATTTTTAAGAAAAATTACATTTATTTATTTTATTTTTTTATTTTATTGGGTTTTTATGTTTCTTTTAAAAAAATATTATGTTAAAATTTTGCCTTTTAAAAATAATGTTATCTTATTAAGTCAACACTTCACAAATAAAAATTTGATTAAAAATTTATTTTTCAATAATATAATTATATTAAAAATTTTGCAATATTTATTATAAAAAAATTACAAAATAACTATGTTAAAAATTTTCATATTAAAAAAAAATAAAAATGAATTTAATACATGACTTATTAAATCTTATATTTTGGTTAGAAAATGCTTTATAATAAATCAATTTTGTTTCCAATATACTATAAAGTTTTCTATCTAATGCTACTTTACTACATTGACATCTTTTGTGTATCTTGTTTTATGTTTCCCAAGTTCTTTGTGAAAAGAGGTGTGACCTATAACAATAACATAGAGATTAGAGTGATCATATTGAAACAATCATGGAAAAGTCATAATTATTTATTGATATATACTCCAATACATACAATTTAGATTTTATTTACTATGTTAATTAAATTTGGAGGACGTGATTTATTTCATTTCTAGTGTTTTCTTTTTTGGACATGTATTCACATTTTGAATGCAAACTCAAAATTCTTAAAGGTGTTAGTTGTGAATATATGTGGGGTTTTTTTATAATGATTTTGACCACAATGATGTATGGATGGTTCTTGATAATAATTTCCTAACATAATGACAAAACAATCTTAACATTTTCACTCTTTGATTTAAAGTATAATCAATAATAATTATGGTTAATTATAAATAATATAATAAATCAATTTAAATTTCACTAAAGAATTCAAATCATTATTTCAAAGTTTTAAAAACAAAAATAATAATTATGAGCAAAAGAAAGTTTTTAAAACAAAAATAATAATTATGAGTAAAGGATTATGAAAAGTGAAAAATCAAAGCATAAATATATTTCTACCTACAAACAAGTAGCAACATCTTTGCACTTATTGGAGAGATCCCTCTCCGGATTCAAGAGGGCTAGATCCTAGAATCCCAAAGTTGGTTGAAATGATGTTGTTTCTGTAATTGGAGAGGGCCTTCCCAACATAGATAATGGAAGGTCGCGCCCATAAATGAAATAATGGAAAAATGACATCATGACTGATTTATAAATTGGGTCTATACGTCACCCTCGTCGCACTTCGCACTCCCAAGTGCATTTCAAAGTTGATATTGCTGCAAAAATTAAATAACTAATTAGTTGTAAAATCCAAAATGCATAGAATCAATTGCCGTTAATTCATGATAAGATTTTGATCAACTACTCATTCTCATGATGAAGATCTAAGGCAATGGAGAAGATTGTCCTTCCTCGGCAGATGGTGGAGCTGTTGTTGATGGATATAGGCATGGTTCATGGGTGATGGATAAAGGCATAGTGGAAGTGAAATCGGAAAAAGGTAGTGGGTGTGGGCGGTGATACACCCCCACAAGTTGTACGATAGTGGGAATCACCCTAGGGCGAGGGATCACCCTAGGGGGGGAAATTGGAATGTCAAAGGTGGATGATTGAAACAATGAGAAGGGTGGATGAATAAATGGTAGGGGTGGGGATTGGGAAGATTTTGGGGAGGTGGTTATATGCATGGGAGAATTTATGATGGAGAAATGTGGTCGGTGTGGGTGACAATAAATCTCCACTGGTTGTACAAGAGGAGGAAGCACCCTCGGGGAGGAAATTGGGATGTTAATGAGTGGAGCAGTGTTCAAACTACTATAGTATTTTTCACCAACATGCTCATCAAATAATTGAATTCGACAACCTGGAACGTTGTGATATGTGGTTCCCTCGACTGTAACAATAAAAAGTTTCATATAGTTATGAAAATGCATCGAAAATGATAATATATCGTATTTCACATAAAAAAATGCATGCCATCAAATTTCCATACCATTTTTCTGTATAATAGAATGTTGCACTAACTCAGGTATGTGGCCCACACTTATTTGGTGTTGATAAGATAACTCCAGTTTCTCATCCATGTTTCTTTTTTTTTGAACGAACTCGTCCAACCTTTTCAAAATGTGGTTTATCTTTCCCTGATTTTGACTTGTGCCCACATTTCCTTTTCTTTTTTACTGGGCTCAAGAAACTATGTTTTCTTTTAGTAGTGATCTTTGATGGAGTTATATTATTGAAAAACATTCTATTGTATTCTTGACATGCTTTTTCTACCAAACTGTTCAATGCATTTGCTTGCTCCAAATTTGTAGGTATTATGGATCTCAATTTCTCATGAGTTGATAAGTTAACACGTTTCATCTCATCATCTTCAAATAATGCACTATCTGGTCGTACATTGGTTTATTGAACATTATCAATGCTTGTTTCATTATAATAACTTATATTTGGAGGAGAATCAATGCATGGCAGAAGCTCTGTTTGGATTTCTAGGCCCAATATAGGTGTTTCATTCAAATCAAATGAAATTGTAGGCCTTTCTGTGGTAGGATTAGTGATATTAGGCAATACATTTTCACCCAAAGTAATGTTACTCACCAACGTCTCAACTTTCAGTACATGTTTACAAACATTTCCATTCAAGGCCCAATTGCAATTACAGAAGTGTAGATTGGAACCTATATATATGACATTGTACCAAATATCACGTGTATCCTTATTTTGGCTACGAACCCAATAACCATTGTTACTCTTTTCATCAGGCACGCAATCTTCATTTGGGATTTGTCTAGCTCTACACTTGGATGAATTCAATTGTTCCTCAATTTTTCTAGGCCGTACAAAACCAGCTTCTTTTAAATGTTGCATATGATTGTAATATAATACAACCTTTGTCAACAACACATATATTAACCAATCGACACGTCTATGACTTGCATTATTATTTTCGCTTAGGTACCTTTGCTTGATATGCCGATGATAAGATTCAATGGCATTATTTGTATCCTGATTGGAATGTGGAAAATTTCTGTATGCTTTTGCCCACATATCTGTAGAAAGAAATTTATTAGCTATGAATTAATAATACATATGACATGAAAAATAGTCATTAAAGTCACTTACAAGAAACTTACATATTTTTTTGTTGGCTAACCAAGTTGTTTTAAAATATTCCAAAAACCTTGGTTGGTCCCTGAATCTTTCAAAGAATCTTTCAACTTTCTTTTTTACAGATTCATCATCTTCACATGTGTGCATGATTTCTCCTAAAGAATGAAAAATGTGGATTTGGTTTTCCCTTCCTTGGACTTTATTTCCAACATTCTTCAACCATGCACGACGAACATGCCACACACATAATAATATATTACACTTGATTGAAGACCTGGATTAACACAATTTATTAGAGGGAATATACATTAACAATATTTTTATTTCTCTTATAAAAGAATAAACACATCACCTTAACGCTTCAATTTCAGCAGTAGCATCATCTGTGATGAAAGCTTGAACCTGCCAATCTGCTCGCTCTTTCTTCCCAATGGAAAAGAGAGTTGAAATCCATTTAGAAAGCTCAGCTATAGTATTGTGTGATGATATCACCCAAGCTACTAGAACCCCATTGTGATGTTCGTCGAAAACCATTAAGGTGTACAGTTGATACTGCATTACAAACAATGTACATAATTATATTTATTTAAGTTACATGCACTAAAATGAGGTTGAATAAATAAATCAAATTTAGAATAAATTTGTACTCACCCCATACTTATTTGTACTAAATGTTGAATCCATTGAGATTATATTATTGTGAGAATATTTTAGCATCATTGAGTGCATCCACTTTGTTTGTATGCCTATAATAAAAGGGATGTTTTCAACAAGATCTTGTTTCTGGTAGAAGAAAAAGCTCTCAGGGTGTTCCTTATACCAACATTCTACACTGTTTGGATCACTTTGATCTTTAACATACTTTAGCCTTATAGTATCATTGTAAATGTTTAATATATCTTGTCTTGTCATATATGTATCTCGAGATGTCCCTGTGTATAACTCACCAAATCCATCCTTCATATCAGAGATGAACTTGTCCCATATCATTGTAACATTAAAACCTCTTTGGATTAAATGTAGGACAATAGATCGCATATCCCTTGTTAAATAAGAGAAAATATAACAAATTCTCTAATGCACTAATTTCATCAATAAAAACCAATGCTTATCAATTCCAATTTTTATTTTTATGTTTTTAAAACAAGCATAAAAACATGTAAATTCAAATCAAATAAATTGATCTAAATCTATGATCGATTTTCTAGAATGTAAACTATGCAGTTGTAATCTATGCAAAATTCACTTGAAAAGTATGCAAATGTAATCTATGCACATTTTTTGTTTTTATTCTGAAAATGAGAATTCTAATTATGCTCCAGGTCCTGGAAACGGAACCATTTGTTGGCTCGAGGGGTCCTGACCCAGGTTCGGAGTTCAAGGTTTGCTAGCAAACCCCTATACTACTGGCCCTTTCAGCAGTAACCTACTTGCGCAGGTCAAAGTCTCACCCGAAGAAGTATGGGTGGGTGCTGGAACTAGGTTTCCGCACCATGAGAAAGGATAGGTAAGACAAGCAGAGCTGCGTTCAGTCCTATGATACCCAGATCACCTTCTTCTGCATACGGCTAAGGATGTCTCTATTTGCATCCACGTGTGCTAGATCTATACTTATATACTTTTATGACAGTAGCACAATATTGCATAAATAGAACAGAACAGATCTAGATACAGAAAACACACTTACACAGATCTTTCGCAGCTTAAATATAGAATGCACATAAAGCAGTAATTACCAAGATTCATACAGATCGTACTCACAGATTCAATTCTCTATCAACCTTTCTTATTCGTTCATTTATCAGTTCCTTCTTACAATCCCCTTCCTAGCCTGCAGACACAGCAGCAAGGTCCGCACACAGCTGGACTCTAGATCTCCGCGCACACAGCCAACAGGAGTCCTTTCCCCAAAAACCAAAACAGACAACTTAAACCACAATTTGCATCAATAGCTCTTCAAATGCTCCCCTTATAATACAAAATATTCCTCTATTTATAATAATCTATCCTATACTTTCCTATGGTCCACAAACCATGGTTTTTGGACCCCTGGTTATTTTACCAATTACAATGCTTTCAAGGCTTTGACCCACCCCAAAACCCCTACACTAGACTAAATCTAATGAAAAGTATTCAAAATGGACCAGTTTCGCAGCTTGTAGGAGACCCTGTTCCAACAAAGGACAAGTCGCCCTATTAGGGAACTCAAGGAAGCCTACATATAAGAGCATTTGGTCTCATTCAAAGGAGCATCGATCAAGCATCTTAGAGAAAACCCTCTATTTATAAAAAAAATAATGGAATAGGTTGAAAATTAAAAAATAATAAAATGTTATTGACTAAATCAAAATCTAGCCGTTGTGAAAATTTTATTATATTTTTTTAGAGGAAAAAGATATCCAAAATGGTCAAATATATTTATTTATAAAGTGGTTAAATTAATAAACAAATAAAAATGATTTATTAATCACTCTGTGAAGATTAAGATAAATATGAACTTGAAACAATTATTTAATACTTATTTAATAATTATCTCATAAGGAAAATAGGAGATAAATATAGAATAATAAAAAATAATGATTATTTAATTATTCCAAGGTCACTAAGTCAAAAGTAATAAGAAGTAATCATCAAATAACAATTTAATAATTATTTCTAGAGAATATTAAATAAATAATGATTTATTTAATTATTCTCATGGGGTTTTTGGATTTTAATGAGAAATAATCTAGGAAAATGGTTCACTAAATTATTTCTTATGGCGAATGTGATTTTTACCTTAGTAAAATGCATCTTGCATGGTGTATTTCCATCAACCTAGTAAGAAATGGTTAGGTGAACATTTTTTGCATGATAACACACCATTCCAGATGAGAAAGGCCCTTACAAAGTTTTTTGAAAGCAGTAGTCATGCTAGAAAACTCACTTTGAAGGACAAATTGAGGAACATTTGCATGGGAAAAAAATAATTCCATTGTTACATATTTATCCAGGTTTTCTCAAGTGAGAGATGAACTTGGAGGTGTTAGATAGATAGGTCCACCAACAGATCTTGTGAGCCTTGCTCTTCTTGGACCTCACAGATCTCGACACAGTTTCTAGGATGCGGTGAATGGAAGAGAAGCTCCCTAGTTGGGAGAGACTGTTGTTAGATATCGTGCAGGAAGAGATAAGGAGGACAACAAGGGATGGAGTCTCTTTTGAGACAAAATATGAGAAGGAATTTGCTTTAGCTGGCAAAGGGAATAAATTCAAGGGGAAGAAGGCCCAAGGAAAAACCAAGTCTAGAAAAAATGGATGCAAGGAAAAGAAGGATACAAGACCTTGCATGGAAATCCAACGAGCATGGTGTAGCAGTAGAAGGAGGAGAAGAACTCTCTTCTTAGTTCGAATTGAAATTATATTTGGTACCTTGCATGTCAATCTTAGTTCAAGGCAGTGTGTGGTACATTGACTCAAGGGCTTCATTCCACATGAGAGAGAATAAATATTTTCTCAATAGTTTGGAGGAGAAACACATGCAATTCAATATCAAGCTTGGAAATGATGGCAGATACATGACCAAAGGAGTTGGTACAATGAGCTTTAAGAGGGACTTGGTTTCCTTTCCCCATCTCAAGAATGTGATGTATGTTCTAGGATTGACTAAAATTGTTGTCACAGTAATAATCCTTGAAGACAAAGGGTATGATTTAGTATTTAGTAAAGGGAAGGTATACCTCAAACATTTTGCTTCACGACAGGTCAAGCGGATTGGTGTCAGGATCGAAAAGCTCTACAAATTGGAGGTTGATGCATGTGCAACCTTGAGAAGCAAGGCAGAGAGTTCCGAGAGTAGAGATGTGTTGGTTGAGCGAGAGTAGGATAGAGCTCTCAAGATGGATCCTTAGCGAGCATCTCATTTTCAGGTTAAGCTAGGTGGAATTTCGGTTGACCAACATGAATATGATGAAGAGGATCATAGCCTAGGGTGAGTGGAGGCAACCACTCAGTCATAGATTCCAGTATAGGGAATTTTTTATCCAAGTGAGAAGAGGATTTGGTTAAGGGAGCTCAAAAGAGAGTTGAGTCTCCCGGCATTAAGAAGCAGACACCTAAGTACACAGGGTACATGTCACTTATGACTAAAGTGACGAACTCACACATCTTGGTGGGAAACAATGGGTCTCCAAATAAATTTCCCCAGAAGGAAGCAAATAAGTATTCTAGTTCATAGGGGGCAGCTGCAGTAGCAAAGAACTTGGTAGAATTGAAGACAGATCCATATAAAAAAGGTTCTTCCAAGAATCCCTTCCTTAATAAGAGGGAGAGCTGAATATGTAGCAAGGAATGACTTATTTGACTTGTTATTCCAATTCGAATTCAATATCATCGTTGCTTGAGTTAGTTTTTAGTTAAGATTTGTGACGTAGCCTATCACTGAGTTATAGTTATTTAATTCAATTTATATGACATGCAGTGAGTTGTGGACTAGTTGATGGCTAAAATTAGCTATCTAATGGATTTAACTCTAGTGTTTATTAGTTAAATGATCCCTACTTCTAGAATAGAGATAGACTTGAGTTTAGTTGAGTATTTTGACTTTGTGTTAACTCAGCTAACTCTCAGATAACAACAACAACTGCTCAATTTAGCCTAGTAAGTCATGCAATTGAAATTTCTTATTGAGATTGGATGAAGACACAATTTTATTTATTATTGTACACGTGTTTTTTTGTGATGGGCTTCAGAAGAAAGAAGAGAAATTTATCTTAGGAATTGCATAAGGAAATAAGAGAAATTCCTATTTTCTAGGGGGGAAATTTGTGCTAGGAAATAGGAGCTCCTAGAAACCCTTATTTTCCTTAGTGTTTGGAAAGGCTTGTACAGAGTTGATCAATATTGCATGGAGCTTTAGGCTTGAAGAAAATTTCATGTAATACATCAGATTTCTCTATTTATTTAATACAGTAGAGAGGAGTTTTTCCAAGTTGGGTTCCCCATAAATATTTTGTGTTCTATGTGTGATTTTGTTTTTATTCATCGTTTCCTTTCCATAGATTTTTGGTAGATAAATATTGTATCTTTTGTTATTAGTTTTCTCTCATTAGAATTTGCAAGGTATCAAATATTTTCTACAGGGAGTGCATAAGGAAATTTATTCCATAGAGATGAAAGTAATGTTAACTATTAATACAGTTCGATATTCTTTTGGCGAATAAATAAATTAGCTTGTAATCAGAAACGATAAATGCTACCACTTGTAGACTGGAATCGATATAGTTGCAGGTGTGATCCAAACTATGAAATCATTTTGCAATAGATAGTATTGACAACCTATACGAAAGTGTGAGACATCATGGCACACTTGTATTTTTTATTAATAAATGCTTGTGCCGAGAGCTTCCATTATGCAACGAGCTTTGTATCGAGAAATTTCATTATGAAAGCACAACCTTTAATCAATTAATTAGTGGTAGAGGTATGGACTATGTTGCATGGTAGCCATTCCTCTTGTTAATATTCATTATCCTCTTTAGTTTAATACTAATTTAACTCTACATCTACCCAATTCCTCATTAAATAAAAAAGGGGAGAAATAACAGTTAATAGTTTAACATATAGAAGAATACATGCATGAAACCATTTTTAACTCCTTAAATAGTATTCTAAGCATATACATCCTTTATTTGGTGCAAAATATTGTTGTACAAGATCAAATTTCAAGTTGGATTCCGCGAAAAAAACATCGCAATGTTTGGTAGGATTTGAAACCACAAAGGATAAATTAGCATCATCGTTGGCATGCATCATAAACACAAACAACCTAAAGAATGTTAATCATGCAATGAAAAGAAAAATTCTCCATTGGATTGGCAATACTTGCTCCTAGGAAAAGGAGTATCTTAAATTTATAGTAGAACAATTCATTCAAAACCCAATTCATGAAACTTTAATTTCAAACCAAAATATTTGTTTGATTGAGCTAAAGTTGTTACCAATGACCAATTTTTTGAGTGACAGCCTCTAGGAATATAAAACCATAAGCCATTATGCTCAACAAAAACTAGAAACTCTAAATGAACAAATTCCATTCAATCCAAATAATCATATTTACCCATAATAGACAGAAGAATTATACCATTTGAAGCATCACACTTAGGATAAGTGTGCATATGAACGATTGAGCAAATTACCTATCAGTGTTTCATCTTAGCCCAAACTCCTTTGATAGGGTGAAAAATGTTGAAATTGCACATCATTAATAGCCTCACTAGTTACAACAGAGTGCCCTCATCATGACCCTAGTCTCCTTATCACAAGTGTTGACAAACTTCAAGTTAATTTCAAGTTGCAAGATGATTTCTTAAACCCTAGGTGCATAATTGTTCGAGAAACCCACCTTTAATATAGATGCAAATAAAAATAAAGGGCAACCACTATATTTTAAGAGTGAAGGAAGAGAAAAGGTCTTTGGATGGATTGATGAGTTTGAATCTAAAAATTACTACAGAAATGGACTTATGATATGTCTCCTAAGAAAGAACCATGGAAGAAATCAATGCAATTATGGGGTCAAAATGTAGTTGTGAATATGTACAATTATATCGATATAAACATCACTGATAGACACATGGAGTAAGTCATATATCTATTTGAGGATGTAAGTTCAAGAATTTTCCTTTTTGTTTGTCCTTTTTATTGGGCTTGAGCTTGTGGGAACCTCATGAGCTAGATCGTTTACTTCTAAGGTTTCATAGACATTGGAATGCTTCATGTGTTGTGATGTTCGGAAGATTCTAAAATTATTAAGGTCTACATTAATGTGTTATCACTCTTGTTTAGCCAATGAAGGGAGGCAATCAATGTTCTTCCTTTGTTTTTGTTCGTTTTTGCATTTTTCTTTTGCTAAGAAATAAGATATTTTAATATTTCCAAGGTAGAGTACACAACTATAAAAGGAGAGGGTTGCACCTAAAAAGTTTGGCTCATAGATACCACAACATAGTTTACAGAGTTTATGTTGCTAATAATTTTGGTGGCGATTCTTTGAATACTATGTGCATAATTGTTCCAACAAATAGAATGGTGGTTATTCATTTTGCGATTCATTCCTACATAATCCCATAGATAGTCATAAGGAAGGAAAAAGTGATGATTGTTACAATTACTTGCAAGTTCACTTTTAAGTAAGTTCACAGTCGTATTTTGCAGATTAGGATAAACTTTCATATGATTTGGAGGCATGCAATTCCGAATATTTTTTTATGTGGTTGAAATAATCCTAAAGTAAAACGAAAAGCACATGAAATATTACATGACTATGAAAAAATACTTGAATCATTGGTGAACATATAACATGAAGAACTATGGTGTGAAAAAACAACATGCTCTGGTGTAAATAAATAAGATGTCAATAGTGGTTGCTTAGATTTCTCCTTCCAAAACTCAACTAGTTTGGGCCATACCCATGACCACTATGCATGAGCACTATAGTGGCAAGGGTAGGTGCTCACCAGTTGGCCTACCCATGGGAAGTAGAGGCTTCCCCATTGTAGAGTAGGTCCCAAGCTACTAGAAACCTAATAAATTTGTTCAAGGTGGGAGGGATATGGGAGGTAGAAGCTATTTCTCATACTAAAATCATGTCACATAGAGGTAGAGGGCCAAAATAATACCAAATCACAAAATGTAACAAACTTCAAACAACTTCTATGGCAATAGAAGGAAGAAAATTGATAAAGCTTAAATGGTGGTTTGCATCGACGGTAGGTAGACAAGAGTAGTGGCAAGTGCACAAAACCCATGTGTCAGGTGCATTGATGTAGGTGCATTGAGGTAGGGGCATGTGCAAAGAAGAGGTGGATTTTGGACATACATTACTACTTTGCAATTTATTTTAAAATTTTGGTTAACCTATACATTACTACTTTTTAATTTGCATTAAAGCTAAAACCTTATTTAGGCCAATCTAAATTTTGAAATGAAAAATAATAATACGCATACTAATAACAAAACCTTAAATGAAAGTGTCCAATAAAAATTCAAAGTATACCTTCTATTATTACTATTGATTTATATCCTAACTCAAATTTATATCATAATTCATATATTATATGCTTAGATTCATCTTAAGTACACATCTAACATGTCAATTTATATTCTAATTCATATATTTGGAGCATAGATCCATCTTAAGTACAGATCTAACATGAGTAGAAAGGGATGGAATTTCTTCACTTACAAACTTTTTCAAAGTGCAAAATACAATATGTTATTTTACATTGTTTAAATTGTATTTCTGAATGCTATATAGAGTATATATAGGACCAAATAAAAATTTTAACCATAAAAACAATTTTTTCTTCTATATATATATATATATATATATATATATATATATATGAAGTTGATATATAGATATAGTTTATTTAAATATTTTGTTGAAATATTTTTGAAAAGTATAAGATTTAAACAATTCACACATTCTTGTTATGCTAATTACTTTAGAGCATATTCATTTGTTTTTATTATAGTAAACATTATTTTCTATTTAAAACATAATTTTTATATTTTATTTTTATTTTAAAAAGGCACCTAACAAACTTGCAAATGCAAATATCTTTTAGCTGTAGAATAAATCTCTCAACTCAATAAAATAATTAAAAATATATATTATCAAATTAAAATTAATATAAATCAAAATCATCAGAACTTACATATTACAAAATTAAAAAAATATATTTTCAAATTAAAATTAATATAAATAAAACACATTAAAAAATAGTTATAATTTTTTTTTTTTTTTTTAAATCAATTGAAGATTGCTGTATCTTGCTATTCATGTTGAGGGAATCAAAAGTTACATACATATCCTGTATAAAGAAAGCCAAGCTTCACCAAAAAAAACTGTAACCAATCGTGTCCAAACAGTCCAAGTCACCAGGGAAACTACAACGTACGTAGAGTTCGGATATTACAGAATAACTCGGAGTATTAAAAGATTTCCTCAGTATAATTAAACTGCATACCAAATCCAGCGTAAATAAAACATTATCATCCAGAAAATACACAACCGACTAAGTTAACATTCACTGTAGCAATGCATTGCCTTGTTCAGGTACTAATAATAACGAGCAGCGATCAGGAAAATATTTTTTTTCATAAAGAAATAAACTATGTCACTGCTGAAGCCGCCTCTTCAGGTTGCCTTTTGTCAAATCTTCTGTAACATGATGGCGTCGTGCAGTTTCTGAGCCCACCATTTAGAGAGACTACTCGTGCTAATCGAATTTTCGGTGGCTGCGTATAATCCATTGCTTCCTGCAAGCGGGTTTACAAGTTCAGATTTGAAATGGTTGTTCTGTTTCGATTTTGGGCGGGGTTAAAAATTTGAATTTCAAATAAAAATTCAAATTTCAGCTGAGCGCGCTCGATGTATCCAGCGAGGATTAATGGCGGTGATCCCCAAGCGCAATCCCGGATGTGAAAAGATGTCAGGTTTTTCAACTCTGACAGAGTCATGCGAATGCGGTGATGGCAAGCCTTCATGCCCATGATATGCCTAGTAGTATTTAAGTGCATTAATGGGCGAATAACAGCTGAAATATTGGTTGCCCTCCTACTAATAGAAGCATCTTGATGCAATCTACAATGTGATTTTTCAATCAGTACTTTCTACAATGGTGATTATTCACCAACACTTTCTAACATAACATGATATCTATAATTTATATGTATAAAATATTAAATTTATAATTTAAATCACTCTTATAAATTAAGAGTAAATAAAAAGCAATATCTCTGTCAATGTGGAACTGATGAGTACGTGCCATGCTCTTTATGTAAAAACGACAGCGTGTTGTTTCACATTTTTACATCACAGAGAGGCCATTTATTTTCATCAGTCACCATTCAATTTTGCTCTTTATGTACAAAGTAGAACAGCGGGTTGTTTCACATTTTTACATCAGAAAGCCGCCATTTATTTTCATCAGTCACCATTCAATTTTGCAGGGTACAATTATTGTCCAAAATTTGACTTGGGACATTAATCATGAGCTTATATTCACGTGGGTTCATACATGGAGCTTTTCCATGAAAACTCATTAAAACTCAGTCTTGGTACTAGCATTACAGGTACGTATTAAATGTTTAGACTTTTATGAAATGAACTGATGTGTTAGGTTAGTTAGCTTCAAAACATTTATAATTGTATTTATATTCCAGGTTAGACAATAACTTGATAATAGAGAATGAATCAAGGTTACATAACTAAATAGTTATGAATCTAGGTTACACAATAACTAAATAATAGAAAATCAAAACGTTTACACATGTATGTATATTCCAGATTACGTAGTAAAGAGATAATTAAGGTAATAGTCATGTTTGAGAACGAATAGAGAATGAAATAATAGTTATGTTTGAGAATTTGGTTTATGTTTGAATTTTATTTATTGTTTATTAGTTTAGATTTATTTAATTTTGGATTTATTATGTTTAGAGAGTGGTTAGATTTCTCTAGGTTTAAATCTTATTTTTGGAGTATAGAACTTGAGGAAATGTTTACACCTAGATGGGTTGGATCATTGTGGGCACATGATAAATCCATAATTTGATGGATCTAAGTTGGTTCTAGTTGAGAGGAGCAATGTTACATTTTTAGATTATCATTATTATGTATATGTTTGAGATAAATTTCAAACTTTGAAATTTACATGTTTATTATTATCTATTTGTTTGAGGATTTAAAGCAATGACTTGTGGTTACAACCTTAGTTGTACTTGGATTGATATTGGTGAATTCATAAATTTGAATCTAGACATTATATACAAAGGTTGTACCCATTTTTTTGCATTAAGCCATTGTTAAAAAGTTCTATGGTTAGCATGTCTTTAAATCGTTTTTTCTTTTTTTCATTTAATTGTTGTTAACAGCTTTGTCATGGATCTACATCATATTTTACTTTTTCTTTGTTAAAAATATATCTAGTGGGATTACATTATGGTTTTTTTTACTAACGTGACCATATCATTCTCGTCTTTAATTTAGTATGTATTGGATGAATTAAATGGTTTGTACATTTATGTTTGGATGTTTTGATTGGTTTGTATTTGTGTGTGTATGGATTTGGCTTGTAAGGTTTGTGCATGTTACACTTGTTGTGTTGTATTTATATATGTATATGTAATTGTCTTTTAGTTATATCTTGAAGAGTATTTTTATTATTTTATTGTCTCAAGTTTACTCTTGAAATAATTTGTTTCTTTTCAAATGTTTGAAATAATTTATTTCCTTCAATAATATTTTGATTTTTTTTTTTTTTTGAAAGGTCAAGAAATAATGTATTTTTGAGTTTTTTTTTTTTATGAGTGACCAGGTTTACAAATTCTCTAAATTATTTGTGTCTCCACACAATTATTACATCTCCATTTTCTATATATCTTAAAAATGGATCTTGAATAGTATTTAAGACAGTGTTCTAATGTTTACAAATATATATTTTCCTCTAAATATTTTGAATATATTGTTGTATGCAATTGTTTGTAATTAATTTTGAATATATGTAGTTTTGAATATATTTTGAATACATGTAATTGTTTGTTAGTATTTAGTTGTTGATGAAGAAGGGAACCTATCTTTTCAATAATTAGTTTGGATGAGGATTACTTTTGAGCATCTATTTCATTTAATTCCATGTATCTTTTGAAAACTTACTACTAAATATATTTTGAAGAATATTTATAATTTTAATGCCTCAAGATTACTTTTGAAATCATTTTTTTCTTTGCAAATGATTGAAATAATTTGTTTCCTTCAAGAATATTTTGATGATTTTTTTTATCAATAGTTTGTTTTCCAAGGTCAATAAAAAATGGTTTTTTTTATTTTTATTTTTTTAATGAGCTACTAGGTTTACAAATATTTTGAATATATGTAATTCTATGTTAGTAATTAGTTGTTGATGAAGAAGGGAGACCATCTTCTCAATAAATAATTTGCAAATATATTTTTCCCTCTAAAAAATATTTTGAATATATGTAATTTTCTATTAGTAATTAGTTGTTAATGAAGAAGAGACAATCTTCTCAATAAATAATTTGCAGTTGCAAGAGGATTGAGTCTGCATATTTATTTTATTTATTCCATGTATCACAAATTTTGACAGTTAAGTAATTCTTAATAGTGTCACTCTAGGTATTGAGATAATTTGTTTCTTTCCAAATGTTTGAAATAATTTATTTCCTTCAAGAATATTTTGATGATTTTTTTTATTTGTAGTCTATTTTGCAATGTATAATGTATTTTTGAATTTTTTTTTTTAATGAGTGGCTAGATTTACAAATTCTTTGAATTATTTGCTTCTCCAAAAAATTATAATAGTTTGAAGGGTTAGGAACTATAACGGATAAGCTTTGAGAAATAAAACCACACTTGTTTATTAGCATTGTTGCGGATAATTAATGTAGGGATTTATTATGAAAATTTCTTTAGAGACTGCTTGTTTTTTTAATGTTTATAAATATATATTTTCCTCCAATAAATATTTTGAATATGTTGTTGTATGTAATGTGTTTCAATTTTTTATATTAATTAAATTTTGGATCAAGGTTAATAAAAACAATTATAAATGAGAAATCTTGTTAAAATTTCAATTAAAATTAAACTATAAACTAAAATGAGTTAGTTTAGGGACATTTTAATTTTAATTTGTATATATAATCAAATTAATTTTATAATCAAGATTTATTCATTATTGTAGAATTTCACCTTGTGAAT
Organism: Pinus albicaulis; assembly: GCA_034641835.2. Classification (NCBI taxonomy): domain Eukaryota; kingdom Viridiplantae; phylum Streptophyta; class Pinopsida; order Pinales; family Pinaceae; genus Pinus; species Pinus albicaulis. The sequence goes on along the minus strand of JAXQQM020071687.1, from coordinate 69,213 downwards.
TTTATTATATTATATTTGCAAAAGATTAATTTATTTCCTAGACTACTAGGTAGGTTATATATAAATCTGTAACATTTTAAAATTTATGTAAAATATCGGCATGATATTTAGTAGAATTGTAAAATATTTGAAATTGATATTATAAGAGGGTTTTGCTCAAATTTTGACATCATCTCTACATGCGATGTGTGCCTCCCTTCCGTGCAAACCCTTCCCCCTCCTCCTCCACTGACTTTGCATGCATCCCCTTTCTCGTTGTTTGTTTCTTTGTGTAAGAATGGATCCCATTGCACTACAAGGAAAAGACCCTCTAGCGGATGTTTTTGAGGAACCCCACAGAAAAATACCCCATACATCCGTTTCTAGCAGAGGTTACTAGAGGAGGTAGGCGGGCGGAGGGTTTTGCGAATGGTTTCCTCTCGGTGCGCTTATCATTACACATCACCCCGGTGCTCTCGAACTAAGAAAGCACCGGTGCGGACCAAAACATTGGCACACTAGACACCGTGCACTCTGTACACACCCACCTGGTGCATCTTATTATTCTATAGCACCGATGTGTCACGGATATTCCGTGTTGGTGCATTATAAAACACTGTGCCAAAATCGAAACCACCTGGTGCGGTAGAAATAAACCGCACCGGTGCATCATAATACATTGCGCCAAAACACAAACCGACCGGTGCGTTTGTAAGAAACAGAAATGGTGCACCTATAAACAACACGCACCGGTAAAGGGTTAAATTAAAAAAAAAAAATGGCAAAATAACCTGGATTTTTCAGTTTTCCATTGATTTTGAGCTCTCAATTACCGGTGCATGCCCTACCATAGAACGCACCGGTGCGCACGAGACATTGGCACACCAGACAACTTGCGTGACGTACACACACATCCGAGGCCTCTTATTACTATAACGCACCGGTGCGTCACCACTCTTACGCGCCAGTGCATAATAAAACACCGCACCAAAACAGAAACGCGCCAGTGTGCTCTTATCCAAGAGCACCGATGCACCGATAAATCGCACGCACCGGAATAGCGTTACATAAAAAAAAAAATTAAGGCCAAAAAACCGGTGCTTTACGACTATTCTGCACCGGTGCTTTACGGATTTTCTACCCCGGTGCATCATCAAAATTTCGCGCTGAAATTGAAACATCCTGGTGCGGTGTTAGGGAGCTTCCCCAATGCATTATAAATAACGTGCCAAATTTGACACAGCCCGGTGCGGTTGTAGGCAAGCGAACCGGTGCACCTGTAAAACCCCGCTCACCAGAACAAGGTTAAATAAAAAAAAAAATTACGGCCTAAAAACTTCATTTTCACTTTCCTCAGTGCTCTAGAGCTCTTAAGCACCAGTGCCATTTCCCCTTGTCTGAGCCGCCCTAACATCGATGCTCTCATTGCACCCATTGCACGCACTGCTGCTCTGCATTGGCCACCAATCTCCAGCTTGCATTTTGAAAAACGGTGGGGAAATTTTCTTTTGCAAAGTTTACAACCAGTATGCCTCCTCGACGGCGAAATGTACAGGTATTTTTCTAGTTTTTCCATAATTAAGCCTTTTAGCAGATTATAAATTGAAATAACGTTAAAAATAACCATTTAAAAAAAAAAAAATTTGTCACGCGGTGCTCTAGAGTTGTTCAGCTCACACTGGATAGCGGTGCTGCCTGTAAAATTTATAGGTTGCACCACCACTGGTGCTAATGGTATCTGCATCGTTTCCGGGGCGGTACTGAAAGGCGCCCCGAATGATTTTAAAATAAAAAGAATAAAATAAAAGGCGGTGCGCTCATTTATCCAAGCACACCGTTGACCAAGGGAATAACAGTGCGGTGCGTTGATGGAATTATCCACCCCGGTGTATTTCAGCACACGACATTTTGGATTCCGAGAGGGTCAACGGTACGACCGGGTAAAAGACCGCATCGTCAGCTATGTAATTGTCATGAAGTCGGTGTGCTGACACGACTATATGCACCGGGGCGTATATTTCAGTCAGCACACTGCTATTCTTAACTTTGATGAAGTTAACGGTGCTTGAATAATAGACAGCTGCACCGAGGCCAATGTGTTTTATTTCATTAGGGGCACCGAGAGCAGTGCTCGACATTCTTCGGATGCACCGCGACCGGTGCGTGACTGTTTTTGTGGCGCACCGACTTGTCTGTTTGTTTTTTTTTCAAATATATATATATATATATATATATATATATATATATATATATATATATATACATGTCTATTTTAATATAAAAAAATTATTTAATATGGCAACGAGTCAGAGAGAAGAGGAGGAACATCAGCAACAACAGGCTGAACAGTATGACATGATTCGCCAATGGGAGGCCCGAGAGAGGGAGAGAGATGCATACCCTCGCCTTATTACTGCAGATACCCAGGAGATCCTTAGGCAGGTAGGCCTCCTCAAGTTCTATGAGGGGGCTACTTCCCTAAAGGCGCATAGTGTGTTTTTGAGATATCTTATCCGTAGGTGGAATGCCCACCGACAAGCTTTCCAGGTTGGTCCTGACCAGTGGTACACACCCACTGAGGAGGATATTTATTTTATTACAAGACTATCGAGGAGAGGGGTGGATTTTCCCTCATTCCTAGACATGCTAGCTAGTTGTGTAGCAGGGAGTCAGTTAGTTTACTCCCAGAGATACATTGGAGCACATGTATTGTCTCCTTCAGAGTTTCAGGTACCTAGAGATCAGTTTCGTATAGGTTCTTTTGGTAGACAGGACATGCAGTGCCTCTCCCTTATCATTTCGACCATTTTGCACAACACCAGTGACGGGAAATGCATTAGTTTCTCGCTTTTATATTATGTTGATTAGTACAACAGCCACGACTTGTCAGGTGGTCTGCCATTTTTTTGCTGCAGTTTTGTACGACCTTAGATAGATGTCGTGCTCATGCACAAGGGAGGGTCAACTTCCCTTTTGCTTCAGAGTTGTTTTGTTTATTTTTTGAGAGGTTTCCATAGATGAGACCTAGTTTTGTTCGACAGCCTCGTAGGCAGATGTTTAAGGCCCGGATGCAGATGTGGGGGTAGATGATGCCCAAGAGGGGAGACACTTTATTTCCAGCTAGGATATCACATGATTCACTGGACTTACTAACCAGTGTTGACGGGCTGCATCCCTTCATTTTGGTCCCATGTCCTTATGCTGGCTTAGATTGGTGAGGGTGTCCCAACATCCTCTTCACAACTGATGAGCCGCCAGATGATAGAAGTAATATTACTGTTTTATTTATATTTATTCTAACATGTTCTTAATTAACTTGTTTTTATTAAATTGTGTAATGAAATTGTCTAATTATTGTTGTGTACTTGTATATATTTTGCAGACATTGGCTCTTTTGATGGCGAGGAGATGCTGGGTCCACCACATGATCCAAGTGTGGATCCTAATGATGACGATCAGGATATGGCTGATGTCGAGCATGATCATGATGAGGATGAGGCCGGTGCATCATAGAGACATGCTCTTGCTCATCATGGTGCACCGGTGCCGCCTTTTGCTAGGTGTGGTCGACCTGAGACTAGATATAGGATGGAGTTGGCCAACCAACACTACAAGAAAAAAGGACATTGGTGAGGGGTGAAAAATGTCACCATAAGCTCATTGGTGAGGGTCAAAAGAGCCTTCGTCACCAAAAAATGAACGTCACCAAAGGTGGCATCGCTGAAAGTATAGGTGTTGTGGTGACATTCAAGGTCTGTCACCAATAATTATATGCAAAATTTAGTCATTATTTGCAGTCACAAATTTATCATTTCCAGTAGCCATTTATTCATTATATAAACGACTCATTTAGTAGTTTATATTCATTTCATTTACTTTCATTAATAATCATTATAAATGACTAATTTAGTCTTATATTCATTTTTTGTGTTCATTATTAATCAACATAAATTAATTTTTATGATTTAAAAAATGTCATACAATGTGCATATTCATCTAATATGAAAACACAAAGTCGCATATTTTAATTACAATACTGAACAACATCAAGTGCAACTATAAATAATTTCAATCACATAAATTATATTATATGAAATGTTAAAGTATTACAATATGAGTTTCCAACTTAATATTAGTTGGACTACAATTTACACATGAAATGATGTTTCATCACTTCAAAACATTATCGTTGTGTTATCAAGGCATTACAGGTGAATTCACCAACTCTTAAAACTTGATCATTAGTCTTTATATGTGTGTATTATGCGAGATATTGGCTCTAAGGGTATCACCAAACCAGTCCTCCTCTCTCTTTTTGCATTTGTCGCTCCAATGTTATTGCTCTCCTCTTTTTTCAATTCATGCTTCTTACCATCAATACTGATTTCATTTTCTGAAAACAAAAGAAAATACAATGCAGAATAATACATGAAAGACAATGAACACTAGAATATAACATAAATTAGACTATAAATAGTTTATACAACATATACCTTAACATCAACAATGTCAAAGCAATTTTCCTTCAACATCAATTTCTGCAAAATAAATGTCACATTATTCTTTCCCATTTCTCAACATGCTACATACGATAAATTGAAAATCACATAAAACCAAGAGCAAACCCTTTTCTAACCAAAATAAACAAACAAACAATGCCTCTAATAAAACTTCATTATAATATTAGCAAATGAAAAGAGAGCTAGTGGACCATTTGTGTTGTTTGACTTCGCCTATTTTTGTTATAAAGTGCTCAAGCTTCAGGAACCAACAAATGTGAGAACGAGCTAAAAACTAACCAACCATTCACTATTCAACATGAGAGATCACAAATAAACCACAAAATTGATCAGGCATTAAAATTGTGAGCAGACTACCTTGAAATTTTCTTCTTGAGAAATACCTCAAAATCCCCTCGTTTCTAATAAGCTTCCTGGCTATGTACCTCCATCCTTGATTTCGCTTGTTATATCTTGAATAAAGAATATCCCTTCAACAACCAATTTTGCGAGAATCCTACCAAGTAACTCAAGAGCCTTGTGCACATCAATAGTAGCATCCTCCAATGAAAATAGTACAATATCCAACCTAGAAACACCAAAATTATATATAGTTATAATGTTGAAGAGTGTAACTAGGTAGGTATTCCTTGTAATGACTATGTAACTAGCATTTGCACCGAGAGGTGCAAAGTAACACCGGGGAGTGGGGAAAACAATAATTAAGTGAAATATATGGAAATTTTAGTTCCTATATATCTTTCAAAGAATGTAATAGGAGGTTAAAATTTAAAAGAAAGTTACACTAACATAAAGGAACACTAATATAATTGTCCCAGAATAATGGCATAGTAATGATGGTATCGAAGATCCTTCAATAGTCACTCCAAGGAGATTGCTCTAGCTCTTCAAATGATTCAAATAACTGTGGAAACTAAATATTCAAACCTGCTCTAAATCCATCATCAAAAGGTTTTCAATGTGCTAGAAAGGGGTATTTAAAGGTTTTTTTAAAAAAACTTTCAATTGCTGCTACAAGACTATTTTAAAGCTGGTCCAAAACTGCCTTCTAACAACTTTAAAAGATGTCATACAAACACCTTCAATAAATTGCTATACAAAAACACTCTATGAAGTAATCCATATAGAGAACACACCAATAGCCCAGAAGAGGGGAAATGAAAAGTTTATCTGCAGTTACATTTTACTCTAAAAAATATTCATATCAAAATCTGTTAACGTCAAACCAAAATTTTGTAATTTTCAAGATCCTAAGTTCAGCACCAACTACCCAACAACCTAGCAAAATTGACAAGAAGACCCTGACTGTTCTTGTACACTATAAGACAAGATGGTCAACAATGTCATGAGTTATAGCAAGCACCTACAATTGTTTTAGCATGTCTTATCTTTTTAACTGATCCATCATCTTGAATTTGTCTAGCATTCTCTCAATCATCAAAATTAACATTGTCAAGCTTTAAAAATATAGCATTCACTCCAATCTAGAAACAAAAATATGCATTCACAACTCAACTTACCCAGTATTCTGCTGGCCTCATTCTTAAGTTGTAATTAAGTTGATGCCATACTCATGCAGTAAGCTCCCACGTCATGGACCACCATTCCTGTCCACTGAAAGAGGATGGCCACTCAAAGTTAAGCCACTAGTGTATGCCTTCAAAGAAGCATCACAAAATAATTCTAGAAACAATTCAATATCATATTGGAAAATCAATTCCTTCTCATCATGCAAGTATATTAGGTGTGATAATTATTGTCCTATAACTAACCACCATTTCTGGAGTTGGAAGTTCCCTGTCCTTTCCTAAAAAGTCTGCAGACTCGCAGACAGGCCCAACAACATCAAAAGTTTGAATTTTTGCCTTTGGGGCAGGTGGAGAAATTAGCTCAATGTGTTGTGTATCAAGAAGAATATCAGTTAGAAACATCTCAAAATCTCAAAATCATTTTATGATTCATATCACAACTTTCAGACTGTGTGCCTGTCATGAGAAAGAATGGTCTATTTAGTATATGGGAATCTCAATACCAGTAATATTTCCTGTCAACAAGGAGACTACAAAAGTAGGACAAATTATCCCTTCTATATTCATTTGGAAATGATCATCCCTTCAATCATGCATCATCAAAAAAAGTTGGGTTTACCCCAAGTCAAATTTATGTACTAACTTGGTAAGCTCCATAAAGGCTAGGCCTAATAAGCTCTGCCATGCTGCCATCAATTACAATGAAGTTCTTGTTACCATTTTTCTTGACTCCAACAACTCGACTCACAAGAACACCAGAGTTTGCAACAAGAGATCTCCCAGGCTCAACAATGAGTGTAAGATTTCCAGATAATACCAGCTCTCTTACCTGAAGAAACAACCAATGGTGCAAATATACATCTTTAAAGTGTCTATATATATTCTCAAAATAGTTGTAACAAGGCCAACACAGTAACTTGGGCAGCAAAAGAGTGTAAGTTTGAATAAAAAGTAACTTAGTTTAAGCCAATGCTTAAAAGCTTTAAGGACTTACAAAATTTATAAGATCCTTAGGGGTAGGAAGCGCTTCACCCTTGTGATAGTAATCAATGCCTAAACCTCCTCCAATATTTAGATACTTAATTTCAAATCCTTGACCACGTATTTGGTCAATATATTGAATCATTAGAACTGCAACATCCTTAAACATGTTCACCTACAAAACCAAAGTAATATTAAAGAAAAATAATATGCACATGCTTACAGTTAACAAACTGGGAAAATCTCTTTACACATAAAACGTTTCAAGCAACAAAATTATCACTTCAGTCTCATACAGGAGTTAAATATTACATAAGTAAACCAGAATATACTTTTAACTATCATTTTGTACGGGAAAATGCAGTCCTGGGGTTTGTTAAAACCTTCATCATCTAAGCTAATGCGTTAGACTTGGACAACAGACATAAAATAATAAAACTTGTTTAAACAGCAGTGGCATATGTCTGGTTGGTCCATCTGATCACAAAGTGCAGTTCCACAATAGAATGAATTTCCTATGGTTCAATCAGAAAAGTCTGACTAGCTGGGTAACAAAAAAATCATGATTACAAGTTATTTTACACTTCTTTTAAATTTTAGTGTCATCATTTTGGCCTTTTTCATCAACTTTCAGGAATTCTGTAGAACTCGTTAATGTGGAATATTACACAACAAGGCAATAGTCCAGTGTTTTAGCTTTGGTTTTAATCTTATGCTTTTAGCTTAATTGTCAATGCTTCACAGAACTTAACATTCTAACTTATAGCCTAAGTCTAATAAATTGGAACTAAATTATCTTTGAAACTTCATCTCCATGTGAATGTACTAGAAGTGCAAGTTGGCACAAGACCTTTCTTATAATATCAGCACATGCAAACACCTTGTCTGATGTAGCTTCATATCTTCCTCTTCCGCTTTAGACATCCTACTTCTATATTGAATCAATATTGCAAGCAAGGAAAACCAAACAGTTGATGCTGATTTTTATTTTATCCACCATGGAGAGAAAGTATGACACTGTTAGAAGATAAGTCAAGCAGGGAAAAGTTGGATCCAGCGTCAAGTATACATGTTGAAGACAATAGTTTTGACATGCAAATATTTTTACAAAAATGAATAGGTCAAACCCTTGATCAGAAATACCCACCATATGGCCATCCTCATAGTCGCTGGCTTCATATAGGAAATAGAAATCTAACAGGATAACCAATGACTTTCAATGACTCGTTAAAATAGCTGAGATTGACCTATCATAATTTTAGAACTTCAGCCAATCATTGGATTATAATCTAAGAGATTTTGCAAACTAACTTGCATTAAGCCAAAAACATTGAAGTAGAAAACAATACCAGTAAAACAATCATCCATAATTATGGAGCTTTTAGAAAGTGAAAAATCAGAAATTAGCGTTCCAGCAATTTTAAGAGATATTTAAAAATTTTAATACAAAATATTAATTGATCTCGAACAATAAATAATAATAGAATTATTTACAACTTAACTAGATTAATACAGAAAATAAACATAAATAATTCTACATGCCTATATCAAAAAAATCAGTCAATTCAACAACCAAAGGAAAATTGTTAATCAACAATGGAACACTTGAAAATGTGAACAACAAACACCATTGTTCCCTTTACTTTGTTGGATTCTACAAATGAAAAATTAAATCAAAAGAGGGAATTGATTAATTAGAGTGCCAAGCAGATAGATGGAACCTGTAATTGATCACTAATGTTGATAACAAAAGAATTAGGAATGGGGTTGACAGAAATCTAGTGTCGATTATTGAGCACTTGTAAATTGGGCACCTTATCCTGAAGAAGAAGAGTGACTACAGTGGGGTCTGAATGGGCTAGTAAACTGAATGTAAGCTTAGGATTGGGGCACTTGGGATAGTACTTTATAGCCATTTTTTGCTCGTGCTTTCCCAACGCTTTATCAACTAGGAAGTCAGCTTCCACTCCCAGGCTCTCAGATATTGCCTCCAGAAATCTCAGAGCAAGTGCCCTTACTTCTCTGCAATAGATACTGGCACGTTCTCTTCCATACTCATCAAAATTACACACACATATCTAACAAACGAAAGAAACAAAATATTAACCTATAATTAGCATGTTTCGAAGGCCAAGAATGAACATGGTCTTCTAATGGATAACATTGATGTCTCAAGAAGTCCCGCCAGTTGAACACTTGATCTTTGTGGACGTTGAAGCTGGTAGAAAAACACGTTTTACTGAATGGATCGTCGGAATAGTATTCCATTCGGTCTTCCACATGCATAGTGAAAAACTCCTCTGCCACTTCCACCATCTTGTTGCTCACCACATCTGGAATGCCATGATTGATTATCTATTTGTACATGCAATAATAACAATAAGGTGAACACCAAGTCAATCTCTCCCAGAATAGTCATTCCATCAGTTCCATTGAAGGGGGCCCATCCATCTGTCACGTTTGCTGGGCTAACAAATTGATTTCCCCCAATTTGGAGAGGGTTTGGATCAGAGTGTTCGATGAAGATATGATTCACAAGCCAAGGATAGCTATTAGTCAATGGACCAGTACTTCTCACTGTCGAAGATTTAGTATTTTGAGGATCCAAGGCACTTTTAACAATAGAGGAAGGCTTTCTTGAAGCATGATAGGTTGCATATGCGATGAAGGTTAATACATTAGGGGAATTTGAGGTCTAAAATGGGCCTCCTAAGAAAAATGTACAACAAAAATAAACTTTATAAAAACCAATAGGATTCAAGATGATGATGTCAACCATGGGGGATGATTCACCATTTTTTAAATAAAAGGGTAAAAATATTAAAAAATAATAAAATAATAAAACTACTTTTCAACTCGTATTTTCAACTTATCTCCCAAAATTTTTACTCAAATTTCGAGCGGGAGTACTCGTTGGATGCGAAATTTAATTCCTCATCCAAGGAGTACCCATGTTGCATACTTTCGATGAACTCTACTACACGAAAAATGAGAAATACATAAAAAAACATGATTGTAATCACGTTTTTTTATGTATTTCTCATTTTTCGTGTAGTAGGACCCATCGAAAGTATGCAACATGGGTACTCCTTGGATGGGGAATTAAATTCCACATCCAATAATTATTCCTTTCAGAACTTTGATAAAAACTTTTAATGATTGAAATATGGTTGAAAAAAAAAAAGTAGTTTTTCATTTTTCCCTCTAAAATTTGATGATGTCATCAAATCTTATTAGATTTTTTCCACTATTATTTTATAATTTCCTTAGGAGGCCATTTTAGACCTCAAAATTCCCCTAATATCAGAACATAAGTTCTGTACGCGCTACGACTCAGTTTTGATTGAAAACACTATAACCGATCACAAAAATTACTCTCTTTAAAAAAAATATATATGAAGAAGATTTTTTTGAGAAAATACTGCAAACTCCATTTACAAGCATAAAACAGAGCATCCGAGGAAAGATCCCTGGAGTAGCCCCTTAAACAACATCATAGGATGTTAAGCTAAATCCCCAAAAAATTAACAGAAGGCAGGCTCTGCACAACCAGCGACCTACAATCTGCCAAAATATATGTTCAACTTATTGGCCATGGCAAAATAAAGAGGGCTGACATCATTGTCCTCACAAAAACTCACTGTCACTTTGCACTGCAGCTCAACATACATCAACTTGTAAAAATTTATTATTAGGTCTACCCATCTTCATTTGTACGGTCCCTAGGTTTAGTAATTCCTTTCCCCATGGCAAACTGGGCCATGCAACATTATTCTCATGGCTCCAAGAAAAAACCACTGAAATCCCCAACTTATACAAATATGAAAAACAATCAAAAAAAAATTACGAATTCATCAAAGGCTCAATACCTGCGAATGAAGAAAAACCTACAACCCTGAATCCATTACTCCCTCGTTCACCGAACCGACATCTGGCGAATCTGCTGATGAGGAATAGTCTTGATCGACATTTTCTCTGGTAAGCTATAAATATTCCCTAAAAATTGGTTTTCATTTAGTACAACCATCTGGCTCAAATCATAGTAAGACAATCCAATAATTAAGCTAGGTGCAAGTTCACAAGAAAGGTCAATCTCTGTCACTATGAAAAGAAGGATCTCGGTAACATCTCAATCTCAATGACATCACAGTGTTGAAATTACCTTTGCCTCAATTTAGTATTACTCTTATAAGATTATTTCGATACCACAACAGTGAGGAGAATGAGTTATAAAGATTTATTTACAGTTACGACTTGGTGTGACAAAAATATATCAGTATAATCCGTATTATAGTGAAGATCTTGAGTGTTATAATCACGGGTCAACTAGGTCAGTATAATCAACACATGATAAATGTGACTACAATTTGGAACTACCACAGTAAAAAATCTATCAACTGTTTCATGCTATCCTTGTTGTTGGCTTCTGTGGAGGAATTCACACTGGCTTTCATTGCTTCACGTTTCTTAGCTTCTTCAAGCTTTTTCGTCCACCATTCTTCAAGGGCTATCACTTAAAAAAATGTAATCATTAACAACATATTGATGTAACTGCCAAATTCTAAAACAGTCAATATTTAACAGTCAATAGTTTGCATTGTTACTGAACTGGGTAACACTTTAATTTTACATTATTACTCAACTAGTGGGTTAACAATTTATAACTTTTGAGGAATCCAAAGCTAAAAAGTTGCTGAGTCTCACCTTGTTAGAAAACTTGAAGCATGCCTAAATGGAGTGAGAGTATCTACCGATCTTCTCTTCTCCACCGTAAGACTCAACAACTCTTTTGTACTTACGTCGGAGCCAATGTTTCGGGATCACAGCCATATGGGCAACTCCAGAGGAACTTTAGATGCACAGTCAAGGTATAAAAAATCATATCTAACTATGTAACTAGGTAGGTCTTCATTATAATGACTATGTAATTATGTACTTATGTAAAGATGAAATCAATAATAATAAAATGAATTTTTGGTTTACTTGCTTCATGGGTTTGACACCAGCTTGGAGAGGAATTTATAATATTTTAAATGAGTGCTCATACACATCCTAATTCCTTTTCATTGAATAAAAACTATTCTTTTTAAGATCAAACATGAAATACTACTAGCTTACATATGTAAGCATGACATGCCTCTCCAATAATCATTTACCTGCATTTTGGAAGACAAATATATAAGAACCAATGTTCAAATCGAATAAGCATAAATTAATATTATATTATCTTGGTGAAGAGAAGCTAAAGAATAATGTATGAGAGAAAATAAATGAGACATATTTTTAGACCCTTGGATGGAATTTTTGGACCTATATTTTTTCTAACCTGTAGACCTATAGTAAGCACATTAATCTCTAAATTTAGGCCAATGTAGCATCCACAGTTTTGGCCTATTTCAGGCCTGGAATTCAACCCTATGGCCATAGTAATTTTGGCCTATTTTAGGTGTAGGATACATATAGACTCATATCAACATTCTACAAGGACCTATGTGTAGGATACATATAGACTTCTATCAACATTCTACAAGGACCTATTTGAGGCGAATTCAACATTATAAAAGGACCTATATCAAAAGGGCTCAAATCATAGTAATATGGTCCAATAATTAAGTTAGGTGCAAGTTCACAAGAAAGGTCAATCTCTGTCACTATGAAAAGAATCTGAATTATTTCCTATGAAGTTGACAGTGCAAGAACCAACTAAAAGAAAGAACTAGTTTGAAGGTATAACAAATCAGATCTAACTATGTGACTAGGTAGGTCTTCATTATAATGACTATTTAATTATGTAATTATGTAAAGATGAAGTCAATAATAATTAAATGAATTTCCGGTTTACTTGCTTCATGGGTTTGACACCAACTTGGAGAGGAATTTATAATATTTTGAATGAGTGCTCATACACATCCTAATTCCTTTTCATTGAATAAAAATTATTTTTTTAAGATCAAACATGAAAGACTACTAGCTTACATATGTAGGCATGACATGCCTCTCCAATAATCATTTACCTCCATTGCGGAAGACAAATATATAAGAACCAATGTTCAAATCGAATAAGCATCAATTAATATCATATTATCTTGTTGAAGAGAAGCTAAAGAATAGTGTAGGAGAGAAAATAAACGAGACATATTTTTAGACCCCTAGATGGAATTTTTGAGACCTATAATTTTCTTTTGTAGACTATAATAAGCACATTAATATCTAAATTTAGGCTGATAGCATCCACAATTTTGGCTATTTCAAGCACGAAATTATTATATAATAGGTATAATTTTATGCCCTATTTAGGTGTAGGATACATATAGACTCATATCAACATTCTATATGGACCTATGTGTAGGATACATATAGACTCATATAAACATTCTACAAGGACTTGGCTTTGAGGTGAATTCAACATTATAAAAGGACCTATCTGTCGGGCTCAAATCATAGTAAAAGGCAGTCCAATAATTAACGATCAATAATGTTGTGAATTAATGGTTGCATTATTCTGTTGTGACAAACTTACTTTAATTTTACATTATTACTCAACTAGTGGGTTAACAATTTATAACTTTTGAGGAATCCAGAGCTAAAAATTTCCTGAGTTTTACCTTGTTAGAAAACTTGAAGGCATGCCTGAAATGGGTCAAAGTATCAATCAGTCTTCTCTTCTCCACCATAAGACTCAGCAACTCTTTTCTACTTCGTCAGGCCAATGTTTCAGGATCACACCTTTGGTGGGAATGCCATATGGGCAACTCCATAGGAACTTTAGATGCACACTCAACAATTTTAGTCCCACTTAATTACCATCTTTACTATTTACCTTCCATAGGCTCACTTGCCTTAACAACCACATGCTTAATTAATGGTGGGTACAACACTTAGAACTGAACGAGATTTAACTTCTTGAACTTCCAAGGCCTGTCAAGTATAATATCACTGTCCAAATTATTAGCTTCTTCCAACGCCTTTTTTTGCAAAAGAGACTGCAAGAGTAGGATCCCATGAAGTTAACTCCAATGCAAGCCCATAATCTGTATCAACAACCTCAAAAAATTCAGGATACTTGTTGCATAAACTAGTTCTTAAATCCATTGGGAGACCCATATCAGTAGCTAAGTGGGCAATCTTCTCCAGCAATACCCTCTTGGTCATAGAAATCATCAAAAGATTCCTAATATTCTCAACAAAGAGGCCCTCCATTTGAGATTTAATCTGCACTTCTTCCAAGTGCAGCTGTTGTGCCTGGGGGGTCAATGTGAAATAGAATCAATATCCTGGACTTGTTCATTGTATATTTCAATCATTTGAAAAACAACCTCATATATAAAGGTATCCTTTCTTTGTTTTGATATATGGAATAAGTCATTCAAGGCTCGATAGTTCACACCCCAACTCTCCTCTGTAGACTCCTTGAATTAACAATGATGAAAGTCTTCTTTAGCTATTATAATAACCATAATAGACAAGTTAGGGAAGTAAAGGCATTTATATTACCCACCTCTTTCTAATAGTACTAGTAATTTGTAACCTTCACAAATTACAAGACAATCCTCCAAGCATATCCTATCGAAGGTCTCTTCCAATTCTGTAGAGCCACATTCTTTTGGAAATGTGATGCCAAGAACTTTGTTATACCAACCTCAGTGATTAATTTTTTTTATGTTTCCTCAATGGAAAGAAGAGGAGCTTTAAGAGAAATTCTATGGAACTGCTTCTCACTAGTTTTTGTAAGATCCCCTTCTGGACCAATCATGCATTCCATTAAGGTGACAATTTCTTTACAAATTGGATCAATAGGAGGGTCTGTCAATTGAGAAAACATCTTCTTTAAGTACTCAAATATTATTTTTAGTCTATTTGACATCGTACCTAAAGGTGTATCATTCCCCATGGAATCAAGAGATTTTGTTCCATATTTTTCCATAGGAAGCAACAACATTTCCAAAGCCTTAATTTTTTGTCTAAACAATGAAATGCATATTTAAACAAATAGCTCATAAATGAAAACATACATTCAAAAATACCTCATAGCATATTTACATACAAATCACTTACCCATAAGCCTTCATTAGTGACAACAAGCCATATATTCCCATGTTTTCCATTGTATCATCCAAACTATCAACTTGTAAACCAATACAATCAACAAGCTATGGAAAATTTATAATTGACATCCAGGGTGACCAAGTCCTTCCATACAATACGTGTGATCATTTAGTCGACATTTTATTTGCAATAAAATCCAAATGAGGAGTTTCAAAACTTAGTCCAAATATTAAGAAAAAAAAAATTGTTCTGTATCTGAGTTATCAAAGAAGAGTGGTTGGATTTGAGAAGTTATATATGAACAACAACAAGACGACCATCTAGATCGATGACTTTTCCAAATACTTCTTCGGCCACCGAATGAAACTATTTTCCTTCTCCTTCAAACGAACACATCCATCTATTTTATCTTCATACGAAAGGGGGATGTTACTTGTGACATTAATGACATTTACATTTGCGTCTTCTGGACCAAGTGGCACTCCATGTATGATAGAAATTGACTGAATTCGTCCAATGCTAGCAATAGCACTGTCATATGGATCTAATATATTCACTTTGTCACCTACTTGGAGTAGGTCATCCCCTACCAGAGTTAATAAGCACTGTCAAAAACGAAAAAGTATACATAGATATTAGGAAAATAATAATTACAATTAAATTGAAAAAACATACATGGCTATTTAATTAACTGAATAATATGCACTCACTGAGTTAATATCTGAAATACCAGCAGGATTTGGCACCGATTGGGAATGTTCAGGTGCATCAATTTCGTCATATTTTAGAACTCTCGAGGTAACCATTTTTCCTTTAACATCCTATACATGATTTCATTATGCACAAATTAAATATTACATTAAAACATAATAAGTTTTAACATAGCAGAAAACAGTAAATATAATATTAAAACATAAAAATATTAATAACACTAAAATAGAAGCATATAGCTCTTGTAGATATCTACAAAAACATACCTTCACATGTTCATGGCCCTTTTTTGAGTCATTTAGCATTCTTGCACCACCCAAATTTACATTTTCTTCTTGTGATTGACAAGAATTGCCAATAAAAGAAGGCTTCATGAGTGAAGGGAAATGGAACCAAAACATTAACATATTACAAATTCAAGTGAAGCACTGGTTGCAGGGGAATTATAATTTTCTTACCTCATCTAAATCAATGTTAAATTCCTTCTTTTTCCATGCAGCAACAAGAGGTTTAATGGAGGAGGCTATGGTTGACATTTTCTTTGCCAAACCAGTTATACATTGCATTGCATGATTATAATCCTTACTATGGTTTTCAACAGTAGATAAAGCTCCTATTTGTCTACTCTCGACATCAATAAATGGAAAAGAAATTTCTATTGGATTTTCTGACATATAATTATGTTTGGAATTTTCCAAGTCTGCCATATAATGAGCCATTTCACTCATCACTGGTTCTCTTTTAGCTTCTTCAACCTACAAATAATTTTCAACGCACAACTAGTTTAATATTAAGAAAACTCAAAACACATAACACAATGTACAATATTCAACAAAAAAATTGTATACTTACAAATATTTGTTGTTTGGCTCGCAACCCACCCCGACCCAAGAAATATCAAGCCTTCACCTGCTCTCTTGCTTTCTTCGCTCTTATACTCTTTTACAAATACTCTTCAGCACGCATACTTTCCTTCAAATCTTCCCATTGTTTGGGAGTCAAGCTACTCTCCCTATCTTTTCCATCCAAGATTAATTTTCTGCATTTATGCCTGAAGTTATTCATCAAAATTCTCATTCTGCGCTTATAATATTTACTAAAAATCCTTCCACCAATAGTCTCAAACACATTTTCCATTTGTTGGATCACTTGATCAACATTTCTTGGATCTTGATCTACAAAGTTGGATTTGGTAACATCCAGATGAGACCTTATTCTTGTGCCCAACTCTGTGGCCCACCTTGACGCATTTGGTCCAGTAGGCTCACCATCTTTTACCTCAATCAAGTAAGCCTTCTTCCCTTCTGATTTTTGCTCTTTGGCTTCCCTTTCTGTGGACCTATAAAGGCTTTGACTAATTCTTTGTCTTTTCACTAAAGCTGATACATCTTCAAAACCAAGACTAGGTGATGGAAAATCACTCATACTTGTGGCTAAAGAAGGTGTGGTAGTTCCTAGCACCTTACTTAGAGAAGATGTAATTGGTGTGCTTTCTGTGGAAAAATACTGAATTGGTTGCTCCTTGTCCACAATAGGTGTGGCACTAGGTTGCACACAAATCTCCTCAGATGTGCCTTCAAATCTTTTCTTTAACTGTAAATAAATTTCTTGCAACTCTACTTCATCAGAATGTGCCAATTTTTCGCGAACACCTTGGACATGATCATCTGATATATCAGGAAGTTGATCATTAGAATTGTCAGCTTCATCTCCATGCATTGAATTAGCACGGCGTTTGCTTCTACGAGTTGGCAGCGATATGTCTTTTCTTGCTTTTTGTTTATTCTCATTGTCTATGGGATCCAAGTTTCCCCTATAAAAAAAAAAAAACTTATCAAATAATGGCCTACATCATCAAATATATTATATACAACTTTCATTAAATATGCATAGAAATAAAAAGTGACGAAGAGTAACTACTTACTTATTCAACAAACCAAGAGATGAGAAATATTCTTCATTTTTTGTGATGTGTTCTTTATGAACACGCTCGTATTCTATCATATTTTCATCACTGCTAAGATCATTTTTACGTTTCAACCCCTTCTTCATAGTATTTATGTCCTACATTTCACATTTAAAGAAAAAATATTAGTGCATGGACAAATAACAATTATAAAATATATCTATTATACGATCATGCATTATGATCAATGAGAATGAATTAACCTTAAATTGATAGAACGAACACTTTAATCAGTATCAGCACCTTATCTAGAATTATGGATTATGTTTTTTTAATTGCAAAAAAATTGTAATATTTGCATAAATTTATCACATAATAAAAACATAGCATATTGCAATTGGGAATGCAGATTGGTTGTCCCAGCCATTGTAACATTATTGAATCTATTATATGTGTACTAGTGTCAGTACCGTACATCTTTGGTGAAGAGCTCCTGAACCATATTAAGACTTTGAGCCCTTAGTAAACAGACTCCAAAGTCTTACATTTAGCTTCGAGGTTTGCAAGATGAAAATAAAATATCCCGTAATAAAAGATACGCATCCCCCAATTTAACAACTAAAATAACATTAGAAGAATCTAGATTTTCCTGAGGAAAAAAAAACAACTATAGAAGTTACAAAATAAATATTAAAGTTAGCATAACTTCATGTAGGCAATTTCATTTATGGATCTAGTAATCCTCTTTAAGATAAATTGAATCACTTCATGCCACAATAGAGTTATTAGAATGAGATAAAATTCACACAAAGTGAAAAATGAATGATAAATTTCACACAGAGTTTAATACAACCATCTGGCTAATCCCATGGCGAAAATAATAAAATCCATTTACATAGTGAAAATTTATGCCATAAAGTCAAGGTGATAAATCATCATCGTGATCATTTGCATGGTCATCAAGATCACAATCCTGATCACTTGTGTATACATCTGCTTGATTTCCTTCATTGTCCTCATACATTATATTGTCCTGGCCATGAATTATGTTTTCTATCTCGGTCTCTTCATTGGGAATCAATGCTTCATCTTCAAATACTCTATCGTCGTCTTCAGATTCTTCCTCCAATGTTTCTTGTAAACTATTACATTGCCATCAACCATTATATCAACATATTCCATGAATTTCCTTTTTGAGCGGGGCTCTATTTGAACGCCATACGACCATCCTGAGCTTGTCACATCACCAATTAAAAATGCCTAGTTAATTTGAATAGGGGAAACATATGGCTCATTGGTCTTCAGTAAAATTTGGTGTGTATTTGCATGTACAAATCCATACTCATCATGTTGTATTGCAAATGGCTTGATCCATTTACATTTTAATAATATAGGACTAGTTTCACCATAATCAACTTGAATAATTTCTTGTATGAATCCAACATACAAGTTCTTTTCAGTGTTGTGATGAAATTCAACACTAACAATACAATCACAATTTTCCTTTCCTGTGTCCCTTTCTTCCACTCTTAAATGAGTACCATAGGCCCACATCCCACTGAAAGAAGAAGCCCATATACTTGGAGGTTGTGAAAGTTGAATTTCCTCCTTCGTCATATCTTGACCTTCTTGTCGTGCATCATTAATTGCATCAACAATCCAATCATCAAATTTTGGAAAAGAACGATCTCCAAGGTTCAAATCTTGAAGTGTACGCTTTCGAGATGGATGCATCCATTTTTTAATCTCTTCTTCATATTTTCTACATAGAATATGAAAAGTAAGAGTGATAATAATTTAGCTATTAAATGAAATTAAATAAATAAATTATGATGTAAATAATATTTTACCTACGCCACTTATCGAATGATGATGTGTTTTGAAGAACATAGGCATGTATGGAAATTCTTTCCTCATTTGATAGCTTGAAGCGACGCCCATTTCCTTCTAATACTTCACCTGCAACTCGTTGGTCGTCATCATCATCCCATACACGCCGATTGACATTGCTAAAATCCTTCATATATTCTGTGCAAAACCCTATGGCCTCTTGCATTAAATATCCTTCACAAATGCTACCTTCTGGTTTTGCCTTATTACGAACAAAGTTTTTCAAAACTTTCATGTATCGCTCTATAGGATACATCCATCTTGTTCTTATTGGGCCACAATGCTCTAGTTCATGTTCTAGATGTATAAGAAGATGCATAGAAATATTGAATATTGTTGGTGGAAATTCTCGTTCCAATAAGCAGAGGACTTCAACAACCTCTCCCCTCAAATTATAAAATTTTGAAGGATCTAGCACATGCAAACTCATTCTTTTTAAGATTAGGCCCAACCTTATAATTGCCAATCTTGGTCCCTTTTCCAAACTTGATATGACTGCAATAGGTAAAATATCCTCAATTATGACATGATAGTCATGGGTCTTGAGGCTTCTTAAGCTATTATTTTCGGTTTGGCTTCTAATATTACCACTTACATATCCAGTATGAAATCGAGTCTGAGACATCAACTTTAAGAATTGTGCACATTGATCCTTTGTCCACACATAAGGAGTAATAGGTTTTTTGTATTTTCCATTACCATATTTTTCAACCCAAAGATTTCGACGAATCTTTAGTTCTTTAAGGTCTAGGCGTGATGACACTGTATCATATGCACCAAAAAGAGTTTCTATAATAGCAAAAGCTATGTTTTTCTCAGTATGCATAAAGTCAACAGTATGCCTAATGGTTATATGCTTAAAGTATGGAAATTTATAGAATATGCACACTCTTTTTACACCACTATCGTAAAGTGGATCATTTTTACTACCACGAATGCCACCATTTTCAATAAATTGCATTATTTTTTCTCCATTCTCAATAATGTAATCACTTGTTATTGCCAGTGGTGCTTCACGATTCTCTTCCTTACCATTGAAACGTGACTTTTGTTGACGATATGGATGCTCCATTTTGAGGTAAGCACGATGTCCACAATAAATACACTTGTGCAAACTACTTGAGTGCCTCACAAAACCCTTAAAGATGAAAGTTGGACATCCATGGTATCCATGAACATTGAGACCAGTCAAAGTGCCATATGCAGGAAGATTGTGGATTGTAAACAATCAAGAAGCTCTTAAAGTGAATTTAATTGAATTACCATCCCCTAAAATTTGAATTTCTTTAATTCCTTTCCACAATTCCACTAGCTCATCAAATAATGGTTCTAAATAAACATCAATTGTATCTGAAGTCACACTTTTTTTCCCCGGTATGATCAATGACAACATCAAGAAAAATGGCTTCATTGCTAACCATGGAGGCAAGTTATAATTTATTAAAAACACTGGCCAAGTTGACCATTTATTGCTTTGATCCGAGAAAGGGTTCACCCCATCTAGAGCTAAACCCAGTCTTATATTGCGAGGATCTTGGGCAAAATCAGGGGATTTATTGTCAAATTCCTTCCAAGTCTTAGAATCAGCCACAAATCATTTTTTTCCATCGATGCTCTTGTTTTGGGCATGCCATTGCATTAGCTCGGCAATGTCTCGACATTTGTACATTCGAAGCACCGTGGGATTAGTGGAAAGTGGCGAAGAACCCTTCTCGGAGCTAAATTTGATTTCAACCCTGGTCTATACATCCCTTCTTTACATTTTGGACATTCAGTCTCACTTGCAATATTTTTGCGAAATAATACACAACCATTCACACATGTGTGGATGCTTTCATACCCTAAGCCTAGCTTAGTGATTTGCACTTTACATGCTCTTCGTTTTGTTGGCAGTGTGGAGTCGGGTGGTAACAATCGTTGTAAAAATGCTAGTAACTCATCAACACTCTCATTTGTCCAACCATGCACCACTTGCAAGTTAAGAATTAAAAGGATTGTTGTTAAATGACTTAAATTTCAAGTACCATACACAGGTTTTAAAGCATCCTCCATCAACTTCTGCCATTCATCCTTGAAACCCTCATTCAACATTCTATCAAATTCAATCCCTTCATCAAAGGTTCCTACCTTTTCATTTCTGTTTTTTTCCTCTTCATCTATGTCTAGTGCCTCTACATCTCTCATGCTATGCAATTCTATCCTATCTGGATAAAATTTTTGAGGGAAAGCGCTTATACCGCTATGCCCATATTTTAGCATATGTTGAAAAATCACACTTCTTTTTCTCATTTTCCCACCACGAAAATCATTACATGGACATGCATATTTAAGCAAGCTCTTCTCATCAGCTATTCTCTCATCATGTGCATGGTATTCATCTGTTGTCAAAATTGGGCTTTGACTCATCTTCAATTTTCTGCATTCAAAGATTAAACTAATATGTTAACTCTTTAATTTCAACTCTTTTCAGAACTTTATTTTTAAAAGAGAAGTTTCAGCTCCTATTTGAGCACAAATGTCAATTGTGCAAACTTTTTAGAAACAACATATAGGAAGAGAAGACTACACATTTTTTACCAGTGTGAACACACCCATACACAACAATCACATAGTTAAACAACAAAAGAAAGTCATATTTGAGATAAATATTTTGGATCAACACTTGTTTGAGGAGATATTTTTGTTGTATTTACACCTTTTGACCACAGATCTATCAGCATGACAGCAAAATTTTTTGGTTTTGGATGTAGATCTATCAGCATTACAGCAAAATTTTTTGGTAAATATATTAGCATTCTTAAGGGCACAACCCTTGCGAAAATTTTTAAACATTCATTACATCAGCAGTGAGGAGAAGAACACACCAATGGGAGTTTCCTTAGCAGCAAATAGGATGCATCACTCAGCTAAAGGGGAGGTACTTGGCAATGATGAAGTCACAGTTACCAGTAGTGAAATCTCTCCTTTAAAGCCTATTTCTGACATGTTCCCAATGCTCATTCCTAGAAAATGAGGGCACTCCAATTGAGGGAGTCACTTACCTATTCATGGCAACATGACGAGTTACAAATTATCACCTTTTTGGCACTTGAAGGGAAAACATTCTGTTTTTGGCCACTTGCATGGAGGGCACATTAATGAAGGATTTACACCACATTCTCTCCTTATTTCTAGCATGCAAGAGTGTACATTATTTGGAGATTTACATTACTTTTCTAAGCTTGAAGAAGTTCACCCTAGTAGAAAATATACCTTTGGAGTCATATTTTTTATTCCTATATTCATCTATAATTATGTGACTGATCTTTGATACTCATTCAAGACCTTCACAAGTTGTAATAATATTACCTAGGATAAAATTTCTCTTAATAAACTCCAGTTGATCAAGAAAAATGGTTCAGGCTGTCATATTCTTGATTATAAGACACATTACAAAGTGTGATAGGCCGAAAATTTCTCACTATGTTTATCTTGTTGTCTATCTTGAAACTATTAATCAAGGTTGTCATTGATGTCAATGTGGCATTGACCAAGATGTCAATATTCTTGAGATTCCTAGACCCAGTATGGTGTCAAGATGAAATGGTTGATGGAGGACCATTTGATGACGTGAACAATGTCTAGGGACATGACATGAAAAACACTTGAGGACTTAATGACATGGATATGACTATACTTGATGACATAGATGTCATGGACAATCATGGAAAATTGTTGGAAGGCACTCTTGAAATTATAAAAAAAATGATCTAATTTCAAGAACAGTCACAAGAAAAATATTTTTTGTCACCTTGGAGGCATCCTTTCACATTTTCTCCTTCACCACCTTAAAGAAGACTCTTTCCTCTTTCCAACAAGCCCTCACTCAGCTCCTAACTCCAAATACTCTAAGAGAAATTGATTTTTGAACTTTACATCATAGTTATTAAAATCGGAACCAGTGACCGGACCGGTGGACCTAATGAACAGATTCCAGTATTTAGTCTAGCTAGTAGCGGTCGGATCTCAGTGCTTGGTTTTAAAAAATACATTAAATAATTATTTTTTAATAAAAAAAAAACTATTTTTAAGATTTTCAACCATGATTCAGGCCAATAAAGAAAAAATATGAAAAGTTTGCTAATTTATATACCATGAAAAAGTGAATATATCAAATGGCCTTGTGCTAGAGTGAAATTGGAAATCCTAGTGCTACTCAATGTGTTGGGGGAGGTGCGAGCAGGAAATACCTGTGTATGCTTGTGGGATGCAGAAGTGCTGGGGGTGCCCGGGAGGAGCTTTGCTGAATGTCGGCTTTGGTGCAGAGTTATTTCTAGCTAGGAGTTGGTGAAATAGGGTTTTCCATGTTTTCTCTAGTTATGGTTTGAAGAGATTGACTTGTATCAGCTTGTAATAAGATGTTGGTATGTAGATGTACTTCATCTCTTATATACAAATGAAGTGTTTAAGCTGTCCAAATACTTGCATCACTTTCATCTTGTATTATCTTCTTGTTTGGGGGATTCCAACACTATTGTTCAAGCTGATTTCACCTATGATATTGCTGAAATTGCTGTGATTTAATACACAGCATAGAACATAAAGGAGCATATTTTCTGCTGTAATAAAAATATTTTAGATCTTTATATGCTTGAAAAAGTGTGCCACATGTTAGACATTGTTGTGAGGTAAAGTTCACGTATATGGTATTTATTCTCTGCAGTCTGGTACGGTGATTTGGGTTGAAGTGAATTTAAGTATTTGCTGCTATAATTGAATATTTCTGATTGGTTCCAAGACTTAAATTTCATGAGGAATAGATCTAAGAAACATCATGTTTTAGGTGAAATTACTGAATTTTCATTATAGCCCAGATTCATGAAATTCCTACCGTGACTACTGGAATGACGTGATGTTCATCTGTTCATCGAGAATAGATCTAAGAAACATCATGTTTTAAGTGAGATTACTAAATTTTCATTATAGCCCAGATTCATGAAATTCCTACCGTGACTACTGGAATGATGTGATGTTCATCTGTTCATTGAAGATTACTTCAGGAATGCAGAATAGCAAGACAATAGGTCGAGGAGGAAGAGTCTGATTTGAATTTGTTACAAGGTATATTTCTTGTAGAATTCGTACTGCTATACAGACCCCTTGGAGACACAATTGCGAGGGCTCATATTACAATCATGTGGTAGTAAATTGTGGATAGTCATATGGTTAGCATCTCGGATAGAAGAGATTACAAACTCATGGACAACTTGGTTTAAGGTTGGAAGTCCCTCACATGCATATATACCCTCAGACCTTAACTCATTCCTCAGACCTGTGATATTACAATCCGCAATAGGAGCTTTAGTCCTTGTGTAGTCCTATAGCTTATTGCTATGGAAAATCACCTGTGGTAAGCATATTTTTGGAAGTATCACAACTCGAATCTGAAGCTTGAAGGGTCAAGCTTGTAGACTGAACTTTGAACCAGTGAACCGAGGTTATTTGGCTATATGTGCTAAGGTTCGGTACTAGACTTACACCTTGAACCTGTGACTATATTAGACTTGGAAATGAGCAAGAAATAAAATCAGACATGTTGTGAAGAGACATTTGGAGTGATCTCGTGTAGACTTTAGACTTGTTTCTGTTACACCCAAATTGAATACCTCTGTATTTTCAGACCTGTGTGAAGACTCAAAAAATCTAAATTGTGATCATCTATTCATCTCAAATCTGTGGCATACTCCTGTCAGTTAGTGTGAAAGTGGACATTCTGAGGCAGAATAAAGGGCATATTTGTCCCTTATTCTATATGTGATACAAGACCAAGAACACCATTGACGCTTGTTGAATTGTATTACAGTGAATCCCCTTGTGTAGGTTTGGTTGGTAAAATGGAAGCACTATATTAAAGGTTGAAAGCACAATATTGAATTTGTTTTGAAGATGCAAAATTGAGAAGAAGCAGCCTCTCAAGAGTTTATGTACAACCTTATTAATGTAGGGTTGAAGCCTTTTTAAAGGAGATCTAAGATCAGGTCTAAGATTAGGATCAGAAAACATAGGAAACTTGACTTGATGCCTAATGATGGCCTAATAAACTTTTAGGGAGTAATTAAAAAAATCCATTGTTGATCTTCAATCTCTTGTAGTCCCAACCTACAGTAACCTTCCATAGATAAGTTTTGTAAGGTTTACATGAGCTGTCAAACGAAATTACGAAATGGAACTTAGTGAGATACATTGTTTTCAATTGAAACTAAGTAAGTCAAGATCCTTTTATGGTAAACATCACAGTTTCCTATTTCTTCTTTAACAGAAGATTGACTTGATGCCTAATGATGGCCTAATAAACTTTTAGGAAGTAATTAAAAAATCCATTGTTGATCTTCAGTCTCTCATAGTCCCAACCTACAGTAGCCTTCCATAGATAAGTTTTCTAAGGTTTACATGAACTTTCAAATGAAACTACGAAATGGAACTTAGTGTGATACATTGTTTTCAATTGAAACTAACTAAGTCAAGCTCCTTTTATGGTAAACATCATAGTTTCCCGTTGCCTAATTAACATAAGCTTGACTTGATGCCTAATTATGGCCTAATAAACTTTTAGGAAGTAATTAAAAAAATCCAGGGTTGATCTTCAGTATCTTGTAGTCCCAACCTACAGTAGCCTTCCATAGATAAGTTTTCTAAGGTTTACATGAACTGTCAAATGAAATTACGAAATGGAACTCAGTGTGATACATTGTTTTCAATTGAAACTAAGTCATTCAAGCTCCTTTTATGGTAAACATCACAGTTTCCCATTGCTTCTTTAACAGAAGCTTGACTTGATGCCTAATGATGGCCTAATAAAATTTTAGGAAGTAATTAAAAAAATCCATTGTTGATCTTCAGTCCCTTGCAGTCCCAACCTACAGTAGCCTTCTGTAGATAAGTTTTCTAAGGTTTACATGAACTTTCAAACGAAACTACGAAATGGAACTCAATGTGATACATTGTTTTCAATTGAAACTAAGTAAGTCAAGCTCCTTTTATGGAAAAAATCACAGTTTCCCGTTGCTTCTTTAACAAAATCTTGACTTGATGCCTAATGATGGCCTAATAAAATTTTAGGAAGTAATTAAAAAATCCGTTGTTGATCTTCAGTCTCCTGTAGTCCCAACCTATAGTAGCCTTCCATAGATAAGTTTTCTAAGGTTTACATGAGCATCCAAACGAAACTACGAAATGTGGAACTCGGTGTGATACATTATTTTCAATCAAAACTAAGTCGGTCAAGCTCCTTTTATGGTAAACATCATAGTTTCCCATTACTTCTTTTCTTTAACAAAGCTTGACTTGATGCCTAATGATGGCCTAATAAAATTTTAGGAAGTAATTAAAAAAATCCGTTGTTGATCTTCAGTCTCTTGTAGTCCCAACCTATAGTAGCCTTCCATAGATAAGTTTTCTAAGGTTTACATGAACTGTCAAACGAAATTGCGAAATGGAACTCAGTGAGATACATTGTTTTCAATTGAAACTAAGTAAGTCAAGCTCCTTTTATGGTAAACATCACAGTTTCCTATTTCTTTTTTAACAGAAACTTGAATTGATGCCTAATGATGGCCTAATAAACTTTTAGGAAGTAATTGAAAAAATCCATTGTTGATCTTCAGTCTCTTGTAGTCCCAACCTATAATAGCCTTCCATAGATAAGTTTTCTAAGGTTTACATGACCCATCAAATGAAACTACGAAATGGAACTCGATTAGCAGTACATAGTTTTCAGTAAAACTAAGTATCAAAAGCTCCTTTTATGGTAAACATCACGAGTTTCCGTTGCTTCTTTAATAGAAACGGCTTGATGCCTAATGATGGCCTAATAAACTTTTAGGAAGTAATTAAAAAAATCCATGGTTGATCTTCAGTCTCTTGTAGTCCCAACCTACAGTAGCCTTCCATAGATAAGTTTTCTACGGTTTACATGAAATGTCAAACGAAACTACGATAAATCGATAATGAGATATCAAATGAATGGATTAATAAATCGGGGTTGTATTGGTTTAAGTAGAATAAATGTAAGTAAAATTCCCCCAAACCCTCTTATCAGTGTAGCTTTATCTCCACATCAGCAGAGATAATTCAATGAGGTATCAAAAATTATTTTTAGTCATGACCATAACACGGGTGCGATAGAAGGTCCTAATGCAGTTAGCTGGAATGAGCCGTAAGAGTAATGCCAAGAAATGTGTGAGAATACACCCCTGTGATAATCCATGCAAATTTGGTGAAGATGACATATATCATAAGCGGAATTTGAGATCGAACTGAACCATACGAGCCTCAGGAAATGTACATGTTTTTATTTAAACTTTTCACCCCAGATCATAAACAGTACATTTCTTAGATCAAAATCAACATATACAGTGAGCGAATAAGGGCAATAGAAACTAGTTTGGAGGCCTATAAATAAGTGAAAAATATCAGTTTTGAAGGCAGAAGTGGACCAGCGTTGACCCCTTGAAATCCATGATCCTTACCCAAAAAAAATCGTATGAATTGACAATATCTTAAAACAAACAGAGCAGATACAAAGCCAGGAAATAGAAAAATATTAAATCCGACTAACCTGTGACTCTGGGTATGCAAACTTCAATTGTGAATTTGCTGCTGCCCGCCTCTTCAAAAGCCTCCAAGTTCTGTCTAATGTGTTTTTATCCATGATAAAACCTGTAATTATATAGAAATTCGCAGCCCTAAAATAACCCTCTCGCCAACATCAAAATCCTCCTGCCAAGAGCAAAAATTTGGCGCCAAATAACCAGCACGACCAGTTTTCATCCAATTTTTATCTAAATTTTAGAACCAACTACATGGCGCCAAAGACCCAGAACCTCATCTTCCTGAACCAGTCTGGGTAAGAACAACCAATTTTCCTCTGTTCTTGGGCTTTCATACTGGCGAAATCAACCATGACCTCTCCGAACTTTGACTTTTGACAGACTTCGAATGTGGCATGCCCTCAAAACCTTGTCTTTCCCTGACTTCGACTTTTGAAAAACTTCAACATGCCCTCAAAACCTCGTCTTCCTGAACCAGTTGAACTAGTCGAACAACAAGTTTTCTTGGGCTTTCAAAGTCAGGTTTCATACCAATATTTTTGATGAAATCAATGCATGCCAATGCCAATGTTCGACTTCGACTTACTTTCAGAAGCCCGTCTCCCTGAACCAGTCGAACAACGAGTATGAAATAAACTCATTACTTCACTTTTGTTGTGGACACTTATCAATTAAAAATATGGAGTGATTACTATCTAGTCAAATATTTTTTTAATGAAATAAACACATTACTTTGACTTAATTCCACTTTTGTTGTGGACACTCCTCAATTAAAGAGGTGGAGGATTACTATCTGGTCAAATGCATGTGTGTGATTGAATAAAGTGGGAGGGAAGAAAGTGAGATTATCAAAATCAAGTCACATTAATTTTCACTTAATATTCCCATAAAAAATGGTTGGTATATTGTCATATCAATTCTCAATTAATATCCCCATCGAAAATGGTTGGTTTATTTCTTTTTATCATATACTATTTGGAAAAGAGTTAGACATTGACTTAATCGATAAGTGAACGAATCTTGTTAAAAGGAAATTTATTTTAAAATTTTATTATATCATTCTAAGTTGTTAAATAAATGGATAGCTTTAAATGGATGACCCACTTTTCGAATGCGGCATGCCTACTTTCACTTTTCGAATGCGGCATGCCAATGTTCGACTTACTTTCAAAACCCCATCTTCTTGAACCAGTCGAACTGTGAGTTTTCAAAGTCAGTATTTTTTATAAAATCAACGCAGGACTTACTCATGCCTATTTCCACTTTTTGAATGCGGCATGCCATTTTTAGAAAGCTTCAAACAATTTTTTTTAAATAATTAAAACTTACTTACACTTTTCGAATGCAGCATGCCTACTTCCACTTTTCGAATGCGACATGCCATTTTTACAAAGGTTCAAACAATTTTTTTTTAATAATTAAAACTTACTTCCATTTTTCAAATGCCTACTTCCATTTTTACAAAGGTTCCAACAATTTTTTTTAAATAATTAAAATATTAATATTAATATTAATATTAATATTTATTATTTTAATTATTAATTAAATATAAAATCACACTATATTTAAAATTTAATTTTATATAATATAATTAAAACAAATAAAATATAAATATTGATAATTAATATTTTAATAAATTCAATAAAATATAAATATTGATATTTATTATATATTTTAATAAATTAATAAAGGTTCATATCAAATAATATATATATGTTAAATTGGTGTCACACAATATATGTATGTTAAACATATTATAAATAAATTATATATGTGTGTGAGGTTTGAGTAGGTTTAATGGTTAAGGGTATGTGTTTCGTCCTTAGAGGTCATAGGTTCAAAACCAGAGGGGGTAGAGTATGTATGTCTTCGTAAACTTAGCAGTCAAATCGCTACGCGGAGGTGGATCCCTTGTCCCACAAACAAGGGGGTCTCATACACCAATTTGGTGTTTGGCTTGGTCGACCTGACCTTAAAATTAGATTATTATTATTATTATAAGTATAACAAAGATTCATGCACTCTCCAATGGGAGTGAGGTTTGAGCAACGTCACGTGGAAGGCGTCTCACATGAGTAAATACAAGTGGAGCGAGGATGAGGGAGTGTCACACCCTCAAGTTAGTGTTGCGACGACCGAGTGGTGGGGGCGTGATGGGCACCCAACTCGGGTATAATGTGTGACAGAAATGTGAAATATTGGGCATGCCATATTGGCAAATGCCCACCTTGGGTGCGTCGTGTAGCGATGAGCAGAGTCGTGCGATTTGGCAGACATGATGAGCGGCAACGTCAAACGGGTGTGTGCCCCATAGCAGGCAGACGATTCAAAGGCGTCAGGCAAAGTCGTGTTGGTGAGCGCGTTCGGTGTTACGGGAGCGTTGTGTAGTGATTGGGTGAGCTGGGTAGGACAGGGTGTGGGCGACCAATCGACAATCATTGGGGCAGATCAGGAACTCATGGTGGCAAGGGGAATCATGGGTATAATATTGATCGCTTTGAGGTAAATGAGGGGTAGGGTATCTAGCATTAATGTTTCTTGGAGAACTGTCATCCAGTACTTATCAAAAACCTAATGGAAAGAGTATTGGACACAACTGAGAGAATTTTAACAGTACTGCAGATGGATTCAGAGAATCTTGTATAAGTGAAATGTAACACTTCGATATCAAAATTGCAATTTTCCATTTATGGCGTGACACAATTAAAAATTATTGACATAAATGACTAATTCATATACTTGTTGTACTAGTCATATTTTTATTCTTGGACTATAATAGTGATTTACATTAATCATTATTAATTTAGTCATATATTTTAATCCTAGGCTAAATTAGTCATTTAAGTTAGTCGCTTTTAGTTTAGTCACTTATTATCTAGTCATATATTTTATCCTTAGACTAAATTAGTCATTTAAGTTAGTCGTTTTAGTTTAGTCACTTATTATCTAGTCGTATATTTTATTCCTAGACTAAATTAGTCATTTAAGTTAGTCATTTTTAGTTCGGTTACTTAAAATTGCTCAAATGTAGTAGTAATTCACTTGAAATAATAGCGGTGACTAACTTTTTTAGTCACCTGGTCCTCTGTGCATTGATTGTTGATGCAGGTATCATGCCTGCTCATTACAGAGACATACAGGCTGATGATAGGCTGTTACGGATGCGGAGAGGCATGTCGCGTGACATGTACGGCCTGATGCAGCATGTCGTAGGAGCTACGACAACAGTTACGCGTCTCAGGAGGACTGTCCGTAGCCATAGGTGTAGTCGAGCCGCGACACGTGATGGACATGAGTCCGCGAGCAGTGACTCACATGCATCTCGTGATCGTTCACCTCTTGGCGTGCCTGATGAGCATGACGCTCTACTGGCAGCATCTAACAATCATCATGGAGATGAGGTTGGACCATCGACCACGTCCAGTTAGCAGCCTACAGCTACATCCATCAGTACTAGTCATGATGATCATGAGCACGCTGGACCATCGACCGCTGAGGCTGCACTATTCACTGAGTAGGCCTCCACTACTACTGCTCATATTGATGTTGTACTACCACCAACGGATGCATCCATCAGTACTAGTGATCATGATCATGAGCAGGCTCGACCATCGATTGTCAAGGCTGCACCTAGCTTTACTGAGCAGGGATCCACTTGTAGTACTGCTATTGATGTTGTTATACTACCACCAGCGCCTGATCCATGACATTTATATTACAGTGGTATATTATTAACATTATTCAATTATATATATATATATATATATATATATATATATATGGTCCATGTATTTTATGTTCATGTTGCATTTGTACTTAATTTTCATGTTGGTGATCATCATGATGTGGCACATAATGTAAGGTCATGTTAGATATGTTCATTTAATGTTTAGCTTGCAGATAGATGTGTATATGTGATAACATGAGTTATTTGACATATTGAGATGTATAGCTGATGTTTGTGTTGTGATGATCTTAATATATAATGTTAATTTGATGCTTGAATGTGTTTATTAGTCGAATATGATGTTTGTACGATGGTTATCATGATCGTGATGATGTTTATTAGTCAATTTAATATTAAATGACCATGATACTTATTAAATATTATGTTGGGATTGTAATTGTAATTTAAATTTTAATTGTATGTAAAATTGTAAAATTGTATTTTTATTT
The DNA here is from genome assembly GCA_034641835.2 of Pinus albicaulis. Taxonomy (NCBI): domain Eukaryota; kingdom Viridiplantae; phylum Streptophyta; class Pinopsida; order Pinales; family Pinaceae; genus Pinus; species Pinus albicaulis. Next base: position 36,887 of record JAXQQM020071687.1, on the reverse strand, counting down.
GTACTTATTGTAATTTAAACTGTAATTGTATGTAAAATATTTATTAATGTAAAATTTTAATTGTAATTGTAATATTTAATTTATTCTGAAATGATTGTAATTGTATATATGAAAAATTGTAAAATTGTAATTGTATGTAAAATTCTAAAATTGTAATTGTAATTTTAATTGAATTGTATGTAAAATATTTATAAAATTGTAATTGTAATTGTAAATGTAATTCTATGTAAAATTGTAAATGTAATTGTATGTAAAATTCTAAAATTATAATTGTATTTGTAATTGTAATTTTAATTGAATTGTATGTAAAATATTTGTAAAATTGTAATTGTAATTGTAAATGTAATTCTATGTAAAATTGTAAATGTAATTATATGTAAAATTCTAAAATTGTATAAATTGTATTTGTAATTGTAATTTTAATTGAATTGTATGTAAAATATTTGTAAAATTGTAATTGTAATTGTAATTGTAAATGTAATTATATGTAAAATTGTAAATGTAATTGTATGTAAAATTGAAATTGTAATTGTAATTCTAATCGTAATTCATGTATGTGAAATTAATGTAAAATTGTAATTCTAATTGTAATTGTATGTAAAATATTTGTAAAATTTTAATTCTATTAATGTGAAAATTTTAATTGTATTAATGTGAAATGATTTTATTAAAATATTTAAATTTGTAAATTTGCAAATAATTGTAAAATATCAAATTTAGAATAATACGAATTTTTGAAACATAATAAAGTTTAGAAAATAATGAAAATAAATTCATGTACTTCATAATTATCATTATTTTATTATGATCTTACATATATAAAAAAAGAAATTTATACAATCTGGTGTGTTTATCTTCCTAACACGCCTCGGTGTGTCGTATTAATACGACGCACCGGTGCATCAAAACTCTACTGCACCGGTAACGAATAAACGCAAATAAAAAAAATGCAATTATATTTTCTTTAAGTGAAAAAAAATGGCAATTTGTAAAATGGGCGGAAAAATATTTTCGAAAATCTAATTTCATAAAATAATTCTTTAAATACTAAACACTTTTCATTATTTCACTATTTTTGCTAATTTTTTCAACTAGATATTTGCAGAAGAGAGACCTGGAGCAAGAGAGCAGGAGGGCATTGTGGAGCAGCGAAATACGTTCGAACAGAAGTATTCAGACAATCAGAAACCAAAAATCTGTTGATTCAAACCCTATATCATAGAATTTGAAACCATCTCGTGATTAAATTTGATTATTTTTTTTACTTTTTTCTGCAATTTTTTACTTTTTTTCTGCAATTTTATCCATTTTTACCCTAAACCCTTTATTTTTTGTTTTTTCCCTTTCTTCTCTTTGTTTCTGTGATTTCAGAATTAGGGTTTTTCATTTTAGATTGACGTCCAACCCACGGGACGACTTACATAGTCGGATCCCAATCCATTCGACCATTGCGTGAATATTTGAAAAAATAGATTTTTCTTTATCGATGCACCCTGCATATGTTACAGCACCGCGTAAGTACTGTAGTAAAAAAATGAAAACATTTTTTTCTAAATCCATGCACCAAATCTGAAATAGGGCACCGGTGCTCCATTTAACTAGGCAAGCACCGTATGGTGTATTACACCGTTTTTCCGGTGTGTTTATAATACCCCCCACACCATTAGGTCTATTACACTATTTTTGGCGGTGTGTTTATAATACCAAATGCACTGTACGTGTATTATACTGTTTTACGGTGCGTTGTTAATATCCCCACACACTGACTGCTGTGCGGACCTCATTAAAGGCGCACCAGTGTCTTGAGATTTATTTTCTACCTGAAAAGTTGAGAATTTATTTATAAATATATTAATGAATGATATGGTATAGGTTTCAAATTGATAAATAAATGTCTGACAAGAGATCAAGTAACAAAAATACTATTAACACATCAAGAAAAGCAAAAAAGACAAGTTCTTTGTAAATTCTTTATAAAAAATATTATTTTTGAACTACATGTAAGTTTAACTAATATGTATTGTTTACTGTGTATCATGCAGAGCCACAAAATGATGAAGCTTGATATAATTATTTCTGATCTAGGACCAGAAGAGCATAAAAGTTTAATGGAAAAATTGCAAAAGGATGAATCAGGTGAATGAAAAAATACTATCAATCCAATATGAGTTTCTTTTTTTAATTATCATTAATAATATACTTAAAATTATTAGATAACATGTGTCAAACAGTCTACTAATTCACATTTGTTTAATGTTCTACAGGGACCAACAACTCAGAAAATGAATGTTGTTCTAAGAAAAGAAAAAAAATAGAACATGCAAATGAAAATCAGTTGCTCCTTAGCTCATCTGGAGTGGTGCTAGAAGTTAACAAAAGGGGGAAAAACTTTTACAAAGGTTTGAGGGATCTAATGGAACGAATGTATAGACGTTCTTTCCAACAACAACAACGTGCTTCAAATGTAATATGTAATCATTGAATTTTTCGATCATTAGGTACAATAAATAAACAATTTAGCATTAAATATTAATTTTCAAGAATTTTCTTGCAAAAAAGAAAAGAAAATGGAACCAATTCAGCACATAAAACAGGACGACAAGGAAGAAAATGGTTGATCTCTAAGTTTGTGAGTAATTGTTACTTATAACAACTTAACTAGATTTAATTTTTGTCCTTTTTAATTTGTTTTACAAAAATCATCATTGAATGTCTTGAAACAGGTGCTAACATACAAAGAAGAACCATCAGACAAATTGATTGAAATTGGGTTAAATATGGGTTGTGAGTATAATGTTGGCATATCAGAATTTAATTGTGGAATTTGTAAGCATCTATCGATCTTGTTTTACTTAGCTCTGTCTATAATTAATAGAACAAAAAACATCTTTTATATTAAATATATGATTTGTTATGGGGTATAAAACTTGCAAGAAACAAAGTATGGAACTGCGCCAACAAATGAAATTTTGAAAGATGGCATGGTACATGGTTTTGAAAGAATGTGTATAGTTTATAAGTCAATTGTTGCTATGGTATGTCATTTTTATTTTCGATTTACATTGATGTATATTATTTAATATTGAAATTTTCATTATTCTCACCAATGTATATACATTCATTTCTGTTTATTTTTATGTTTGTAGATGGAAGGTGAAGAAGAAGAAAACAATCAATGTCATGAGCACAACATTCCAGAAAATAACCCAAGTCATGGAAGTAGCTCTAGCAGTGACAACAATTCAAGCGAAGAATGATGATCACTATGTTTGGATATCAAAGCGAGGCATTTTATTTTTCGAAATATGTCTGTGAAATCAGACATTTTGTTTAATGTAATGGACATAGTGTCCCAATTGAAAGACAAATGGATACGAATATTAACTGTCCCATTTTGTATGATAAAGACTATCTTATTCATATATATATTATATATATATAATCATAAAATATGTTTTAATTTATTCTATTGCATTCTCCATTGTCGCTATTGCGTTCTCCATTATCGTTCTCAAATGCACTAATAAAAATTTAATTCATATTAATATTGTTATAAGATATATATGTGTCGACTTTTGATGAATAATGAATTTTAAAAACCACAATAATTCTAATATGATATAACAAATTAATCCAAACATCACATTCAAATGAATTAATAAAAATGTAATTAATATGAATATTGTTATAAGATGTGTCGAATTTTGATGAATAATGAATTTAAAACAATCACAATAATTGGACTGTCACTGGTCGATGTTTCTAAAAAAAACAAAATGAAAATCAGTGTGTGTCAGTAACTGTCAACTGGTGCGTTTATGATCTATGGGCACCACACAAATACTGATACCAGTTATAAATATCGGTGTGTTTGTGTGATACTGTGTACCGAGGTGTTTATGTATATATAAGCACTGGTGCATTTATTTGATCCATATGCACTGCACGAATACTGATACCAATTATAAATCTCGGTGCCTTTCTATGATATGGCATACCAGTGCATCATAATGGTATACGCACCGGTGCTTTGATACGACCTATGGGCACCGCTCAAATACCAAGACCAATTAGAACGACCCCGTGCATTGTATCACCAACACTACGCCAGGTGTTGTTTTATACATTAACAGCCCGGTGCATTCTCCCTAGACCGCCCAGGGGGCGCCTTTTGAATGTACACACCGGTGCGTTAAAGCCAGAGTAGCGCACCAATGAAAAACTATCCGTAATAATCTCCGACCACCCATTTTTTTAGTTTGTTGAATTTCCGTTAAAAGCTACGCCAAAACCTCCGTATCCAAAAACGAATGTGGTAGAATATGTTTTTTTGAAAATTTTGGCGATTTTTTTAACACTAAAAACCTCCTTTATAACCTCCGCTAGAGGGTCTTTTCCTTGTAGTGGTCTTTTTACATGTAATTTTGAATATTCATGAGATGAATTTGCACAATTCCATGTTAGACTCAGGAGCTTATCACAACCTTATGCCTAAGGTGATTATGGAAAGGATGGGTTTAGAGAACACTAGACCTTATAAAGATCTGTTTTCTTTTGTCTCCAAGAGAGTCCAGTGCATAGGTCTCCTTAAATATGTTGTTGTTAGCCTAACACAAGTACATGCTAAGAAAATGGTGATAGACATAGTGGTAGTTGATATTCCTCCGAAGTTTGGCATGATTTTATTCATATCTTGGGCAACCAAAATTAAAGGGATTATGCAGATGGATATGACATATGCCACCATTCCAGTTTTGTTTAATGAGCTTATTGATGAAGCAGAAATTGATAAAAATACATAAAATTAGCAAGCAGAAAATCAGAGATGTGTTGAGGAAAATGAAGAGGGCTAGTGGCTTTTACACTTTGATGGCTCTGCAGGAAGAGAGTGGGTCAGAGCAGGGATATGGATTACCACTCCTAATGATGAAAGTAAGTTTTTCTCTTTCAAACTTAACTTTGATTGTACAAACAATATGGAAGAGTATGAGTCATTTTTTTGGGTCTAGAAACTTTGAATAACTTAGGCGCAAAAAAGATATTAGTGTGTGGTGATTCAGAGTTAGCAGTTAAACAAGTAGAAGGGTCTTACCAAACCAAGGATGTAAGAATGAAGGTCTGCAAAAACTTAATCATTGAAATTCTTGAAAATTTTCAGGAATATGCTTTCAATTTTTTTCACAAAGAAAAAATTCGTAACTTTTCATTAAAGATAGGTTACATGTTACATATGCTGGTAGTATATACTACTATTTAGTCCATGAATTTTACATTTAACCTACCACATTTTCCTTCATGAAAGCAATAAACAGTCCCAAAATATAAATATCAGATCAGTATGTAGCCAATATTCACAAAGTAAGTTCGGTGCATAACTTACTAGAAAATAGAGACAAAAACATATAAAGTAAATATACATGCCGAAATAGGTGATCATGGGAGATAGTAAAAAAATCCTCCCAAAACAACTATGCATCTAGACAGCCCAAAAATCAGGTGCCTCATCCATAAAAGGCCGACGAAAAAATCTATAAACCTGTTCACCAGAGTGTTCTGTAATATGCCAGGTGCCCCAAGTCAGCTCCGAAGCTTCTTTGGACAATTGGTCAGCCACTTTGTTCCGAGACCTGTAAATGTGTGCCACAGAGATGGAGTCAAAAAGTGTTCTGAGTTGATGAACCTCTCGCAGTAGTGTAGACAGTGTGTGCGAGTGACAGTGAGCAATATTATTGAACCAATTGATCACAAGTTGAGAGTCACCAAAGATCTGAATAGTGGTGTAGTGAATATCCCGAGCAAATATCAGAAGGAGTCTAAGGCATTGTAATTCAGCATAGTTGTTTGTGCCAGGTCCCAGTCCCATTCTAATTTTGTAGTGGTGGTGTACATTTAAATATAGCGTGGCACCCCCACCACAACCATGTGCGTTGGACGCACCATAGAAATAGGCCCAAGCACGACTATGATCAATGATTTCAGGTGTCTCAAGTGTGGGGGGAATGTGTATTTGATCCACTGGAAGGAGTTGGTATGTAGCAATATAAGCAGCGCATATTTTGTCACAATCAATAGGTATACCATTGAAGATCGGCTTGTTGCGGCCGATCCAGATCTCCAATGCCATAATCAGGGGGAGATTGCGCATCCTCTGGCAGTATGCATATAGCTGCCACCAATTAGTCCATGAGTCTATTAGTGTGTCACCCTGCCAGAGATGTCGACAGCCCAAATCAGTGATGACCCGAGCCCAGATACCTCTAATGATGTAGCACTGTAGAAATAAGTGGGTAGTATCCTCGCAATCTGTGAGACAATAGAAACATTGTGATGGTCCATGAAAAGCTCGTCTATGGAGGAAGTCCATGGTAGGAATGCATTGGTTTAGGATGCACCAGAATAAGGTTCTGTGCTTGTGCGGGGCCTTCAACTTCCAAATATTGTGCCACCACCATGCTTTTAGTGGGGTTTCCTTAGTCTGGATAAGGGCAAGGTATCCAAGTTTGGGAGCATATTTCCCATCAAGTGAGCAAGCCCATATCAATTTGTCCTCCTGTTCAGTGATGCGGATGTTTGATGCTTTTAGTGCCCAGATGTAAGATTGCCAAACTTGTGTGCCTACCTCTGGGATCTCGAGGTATTTTTCCTGTAACCAGGCTTGACCCCGCCAAGTGGTATGATCCATATCCGCAATCTGAGCGAGGTAGTAAATGTCTCTGTGGGCCAGGTGCTCAAGAATGAAATTGGGTAATTTGTAAAATTCACCGCTCCCTGACCAAGAATCTGTGCCAATGCGGACATATGCACCAGTTCCAATTTGCCAAGATAAACCTTTCTGTATTATGTGAGCCGCTTTTGTGATTGCCTTCCAGATTATTGAAGCACCAGACGACTGTCCGATTCTGTCTCTGATCCAATTGAGAGGGTTCTGTGGCGCGATATATTTTGCAACAATTACCTCTTTCTAGAGGCTCTGTCTAGTGATTAAGTGCCAGCACATTTTGGCAGCGAGAGCCCTCGAAAAAAGATGGAGATCTTTGATCCCCCAGCCACCCCATTGTTTAGGAATGTTTATGTGGTCCCAGGCAATCCAAGCAAAAGTAGAGGCCTTTCCCTGGTTGCGCAAGAATATGCTTTCATTGTCAAAACTAGAGACCACAATTCAATAGCTGATTCTCTAGCTGTCTCTGCAATTTTATTTGTCATCCCTACTCATTCTAGTGAGAAATATGAGGTTGAGGTCAGACATAGGCTAGAAATCCCTGATAACATCATTCATTGGAAAGTGTTTGATAATTACCAAGAAGTCTAAAATTTCGTTGAATTGAAGGAGGAGTTTGAGAATATCTAAGTAGATCAACAAAATATGTTTGTTGAAACTAAGGTCAATCCTGAAGTCTTGCAGCTGAAAAACAATTCTATTTACAAAGGCCTTATTCCCCTTGAGAAATTATTTGATTAAAATGATGTTTTAAAATCTGCAAGAATGCAGGCTGATGAGGAGGAGGTGGAGACTTGCAATATTGGTACAACAGAGGTGCCTAAAATGGTAAAATATCTAAGTTTCTTTCTATGGAGATGAGACAGAGGTATGTGGATATGACTAAGAATTATATCGATGTTTTTTCATGGATGCTGATATGAAAAGGTATGACCCTAGTATTATCCAACATATTATTCCCATCAAAGAGAATGAAAAACCTTTCAAGCAGAAGTTGAGAATAATTAATCCTTTGCTCATTCCTTTGATTGAAAAAGAGATTAAAAAACTTTTTGATGCAAAGATCATTGTTCCTATAAGGATTTCAAAATGGCTTGCTAATCTAGTACCTGTCAGAAAGAAGAGTGGCGAGATTAGAATTTGTATTGACTTTAGAAATCTGAACAAGGAATCTCTGAAAGACAACTACCCTCTTCCCAAGATGGATTAGATTATGCAAAATATTATTGGCTCTCAAATAATGTCCATGCTTGATGGCTTTTCAGGTTACAACCAAATATTGGTACATCCGGAGGATCAAGAAAAAAATTCTTTTACCACGCCATGGGGAACATTCATGTATGCCAAGATGCCTTTTGGTTTAATGAATGAAGGGGAAACCTTCCAAAGGGCGATAGATAATTATTTTGCTGAGGAGAAAGACAAATCAATAGTGGTCTAATTAGATGACATAATTGTGTTTTCAATAAAGAAGGAAGAACACTTGAAACATTTGGAGAAAATTCTGCAGAATTGCAGAAAATTCAGTATCTCTCTTAATCCTACTAATATTGTCTTTGCTCTAACTTCTAGAAAATTGTTAGGACACATCATATCTAAGGATGGAATAAATATTTTTCCTAATAGAGTCAGTGACATTCAGAAAATAGACCTGCCAAGGAATAGGAAAGAGATTCAATCTTTTCTTGGAAAAGTGAATTTTGTTAGAAGGTTTATCCCAAAATTTGCTGAGATTGCCAAGCACATTACCAAGATGTTAAAGAAGGAATTTGATTTTAAGTGGATAGTAGAAGCTAAGAAATCATTTGAAGAAATAAATAAATCCCTCACTCAAGCCCTAGTGCTCATAAGTCCTGAATTTTCAAGTGAATTTATGGTTTTTACATTTGCCTCTGAACATACAATTGTTGGAGTTTTATTGCAAAAAAGGCAGCAAGGTGGTGAGCAACCTATTTCCTTTTTTAGCAGGACCCTTTCCAACTCTGAATTGAAGTATAATATCTTGGAAAAATAGGCATTTTCTTTAGTCAAATCTCTTAAAGATTTCATAATTTACATTCTACATTCTCACATCATTGCATTTGTGCCTAACACTGTGGTGAAAGATATTTTGACCAAAGTTGATTGTGATGGAAAAAAAGGGAAATGGATTGCCACTTTGTTGGAATATGACATAGAAATTAATCCTACCAAGTTGGTGAAGGGTTACAGGTTAGAAAAACTGATGGAATAGTCAAATTTTGAATGTCTAGATATGAATTTAACTGCAGAAATTTCAGAGTTGATAGAAGAAGAAGAATTGGTCCCTATTGAAGAAAAAAACATCTTGTTTGAATGGTAAATAGATGTGATATTTGTTCTACATCGTCATAAATCCCCTCCTCAATTGAATAAGTCCAAGTCAAGGTTTCTGAAGCTGAAATCATTGAGATACTTCATTTTGATTAAAAACTTGTATTGGAAGGATATCGGTGGAATTCTTTTGAATTGCTTACTAGAAGAAGAGGTTGAAAAAGTCATTGAAGAGTTCCATAAGGGATATTGTGGAGGACACCATTACTGGAAGGCCACAACCAACAAGATAATCAAAGCAGGGTATTATTGGCCTACCATGTTTAAAGACATCTACAAGAATATTGATGCATGCCATGAATGCCAAGTTTTTTATGGTAAGAAGAAGTTGATTCCTTTACCTTTGAAACCAATATATGCTGAAGCTCCTTTCCAGCAATGGGGTTTTGACTTCATTGGATAAATACACTCAACATATTTAGGGCATCATCATTGGATTTTGACAGCTACTGATTATTTCACTAAGTGGACCGAAGTAGTCCCAACTAGGCAGGCTACTGACTCAGTCATCATTCAATTTTTGGAGAACAATATTTTGTCCAGGTTTGGCTGTCCTATGAATATTATTACTGATAATGCACAATATTTTAAATCCAAAATATTAATTAGCTTTTGTCATCAATATCATATCACTCTTGGTCATTCCACATCCTATTACCCTCAAGGTAATGGCCTGGCAGAATCATCCAATAAAAGCATAGTGAGGATCATCAAAAAGGTATTGCAAGAAAATAAAATATCATGGAATCTAAAGCTAAAGTTTTATATGTGGGCTGATAGAGTTTGCACAAAGCGATCCATTGGTACATCTGCCTATGAATTGGTAGATGGAGCTGAAGCTATTTTTCCCACTTCTTTGGGGGTTATGGTAATGGAATTGCTGCAAGGACTTGAAGAAGAACCTAATGCTATCCAAAGGAGGATAAACCAGCTCATAGATTTACAGGAGAAAAGGAAAGAGGTGTATGATAGTCATCAATAATCACAAAACAGAGTGAAGAAAACTTTTGACAGAAAAACTAAAAAAGAAAATTTCCAAATCCAGGATATAGTTCTGAAAGGGGAAACCAGAAGAGGAAAAGGGGAAGCATGGAAAGTTTGAGAACATATGGAAGGGGCCATTTGTGATAGCTGCATATCATGGAAACAACAATTTTATGCTTCAGGAGATGGATAGAAAATTACAAGTTATTTGTTGTACCACAGGGGCACACCATCCTTATCAGAGCCACTGTTATCACACATGAATTTTCAATTGTTGATTGATAGGGCCATTAACCTAGGTTTCATTTTGTCTCATAAATTTGGTTCATGAAATTGATGAGAAACTCATGAAATGGTTGCTATCCTAAGTCTATAATACTCAATTGGTCATGTCATCTCAGTTAAATCTATCAAAATCCACCTTCTTCTCACATGCTTTTTTTTTTAAAATTTAGGTAGTGGCCACCTGTCTACTTTTTCACGATTCTGCAACGAATATAACTGCAAACAGGCAGATTTCGCTACTGAATCACCTGACCAATCCGTAGCGAATCTACTAGATTTATAACTGAAAATGTTGTGGAATCATGTTTTTCTACACCAATAAGGGGGATGATGAGCTTTCAAGTTTCTAGTATTTTATGGTGAAGGTAAGGACATATGATCGGTTATTACAGTCATCCAAGCATGAAAAATCGTAATTACCATTCATCACTACCTTTCACTCCTCCCATTTTTCATTAATCTTTCCACATTCAAATTTCATTTTTTAAACTCATCTCCAAAGCTCCTCTTTGTCATCTTCAATTCGATCTTTGCATGCAGTAGTTGATTAGCATCCTTGAAGAGTCCAGCTCCACCGCAGGCAGCTTGTTGTTCATTTGTTTCCTTGCAAGTGTCATTGTTTCAAGAAGGCAACGTGGTATAAAGGAAGAGGGCCAGGAAGAAGAAAACAAACAAAGGACGCTCTTGTGTTAGATATGAACCTTTTGTAGCTGCTACAACATCCTCCAGAATTTAGTCCCATCTTAAAATTTCAAAGCCCCTGATCTCTTTGGTAAAGGTAATTCTGATGCGCCCTTAGCCTTGAGCCTTGAGAAAGTCCCTTTTCATGCATTATCCCTACAAAGTTTGGTCCATGACTTGTTTTCTAAAAACTAGTCGCATAGTCACAAAGTCACAAAACTCATAATATCAAACATTTTGTGACCATGCGACCTAGCAACCTTGTGACCCCTAGGTCGCAAGGTCGCATCCTTGCCTAAAGCTTCACATTTGTGACTGTGCGACCTAGTGACCTAGCAACCTCCAGGTCACGGGGTCGTAGTGTCGCAAGGTCGCATCTCCCCTCAAATAGCCCTGATTTGCGACCTAGCGACCTACATTAAATGATCACATGCGCGACCCCTTTATAAATAAAAGGGTTGTGTAGGTCACATTCGACCTGCGCGATGAAGCAAATAATGCCTCTGACAAGCCAGCTGGATCACTTTTTTTCCAGGTAAGTTGCCTAATCCTCCTGTTGTTTCCTTTTTTATTAATTTTTTCCTCACTTGCCCCTAGTTTCATTATAGCTCCTCACTAGCCCTCTGGTTAAGGTTTTCACCTCCCCTCAGGCTCACATCTCTCTGCCTCCCCCTCTAAACCTTACCCTGCCTCAGTTTTCCTCAAGCACCCTTCTTAGATGGCTGGGGAGGCCTTGAAGCTCAGATTTTTCCATCACCCTTGGAGTTTTTTCCCTCTTTTCCATTCATTCCTTGCGGGTCGCAATCACCACAAATACTCTCAAAAAGCCCTAGTGTGACTTCGCGACTAAGAGACCCTGCTACCTTGCGACTTGGACGCTGAGTTGCGAGGTCGATAATCACCAATTAACCTTCTAATTTGCGACCTAGTTTCCAAGTCACAAATTCATAGTTCCTTGAGAGTTTACGCTAGTGCAATCTAGCGACCTTGCGACCTAGTTGCAAGTCGCCAAGTTGCAAAGTCGCAGTTTCCCGAGAGTTCATGCTAGTGCGACCTAGCGACCTTGTGCCCTAGTTGAAAGGTCGCTAAGTCGAAAGCCTTGCCATTTCTTCAGATAATAGTTGGTAGGGGTCGCAACGACCTAACCTGAGCAGTCAATTCATTTGTAAGCTTCGTCGGTCTTAACATATTTGTGATTATGCCGTCTATCTTATCGTGGGATTGTTTTATGTACATGCCAGGGAATATTGAAGCCGAGCTCAAGTGTGTCTCCATATCTTTGGGCTCAAGAGATATGGGGCCTCCAGTAGTTCAGAAAAGAAACAAGAGTCCAAAGGTAGAGATCTTAGAATAAGGCACACCTCCTTCCTCACCACCTATCTATGGGGACACCGCCTGTGTGTTCGGGAAAGGAGACAAGATGACTTGGTACCAGGTATATCAAGAGTTCACAAAGCCCGAGTTCCCAGAAGACCTCGTAGACCAGCAAGTGCACATACAGTTCAAGAGGTCCAAACTTCACTATGTAGGCACTCATCCACCCATATTTCCATGTGCAAAGGTTATTGAATGGATCTTCCAGAAGGTTGACTCCAGGATTTGGGTCATTCGCGATCACTCAGGGAAGAAGTTTGCTAACATGATGGGGAAATATGCAGAAGTATACTATTTACTCCCCACCAGAGAACAATCTTTCAACACTGATTGGGTAGCCACTCATGAAGTACCGATACCAGAGACCTTGAAGGGATGGTGGGAGGACCCTAAGAAGTTTAAGGTTAAAAAGGATTAGTAATATAAAAGAGAGGGCCTCAAGAAATTCTACAAGCTTGTGGTAGCAATGTTGTAGGATGTACGGCCAACCAGATGCCACTACTTTCAATAGGACTTGGGTCCCCCCTCGTGTACGTTATCACTACATATGGCACCTATTTCAACTGGGCCATCCTAATAGTAGCAGACCTCAGGTCAAACATATCAGCAGCACAGGTGCCTGAAGAAGGGTGTGCATCTGAATTTTACATGGCTTCCTACCTTTTGGATGCATTATGCGCAAGATGTTAGTTTGAAGGATGGTCGCATAACTGGGATGTGAAGCATGGCGGACCAATTCACAAAGACTTAAGTGTGTTATGGGCTTCCAAATATAATCAAGATATAGAATCGATCTCACAGAATTTCTTTCCTGCCCTCTACAGAAAGTTGTTTGGCAAAGACGCCTCGTGCATGTCCATGCGAGCCATGGAAAAAATAACCCAAGTGGCCAACTAGTTTCCCATTGCAGAAAGTACTTTTATCAGGGTCTTCGGGTCGTTCAAGGCACCTCACGCACTGCCTTAGATTGTCACTGATAAACTCCTCTTACAAGAAGTGTGCTACCAGATGACGAGCGGGTTTTCCAAGGTCCTCAGCAAGGGCAAGAAGAAACCATAGCCTACTCTCCCACTCACTATCAGTGCCTACACAGTTAAATATTTCAAAGAAGTAGAAGCAGAGGCAGAGGAAACCAAAGGTTTTCTCATGACATTCACCCATAGATCATACGATCCTGAAAGGTGTTGGAAATTGGATAAACCAACACTCCCCGTGTGTTTCGTGACATGGACTAACCGCCTCTCATGGATCCTTATCTCTGGCGATGCGATCGTTGACTAACACCTGTGGGTTTTGGTCTAACGACAATCGTGATTCCCAACAAGTGGTATCAGAGCGTAGGTCACGAGTTCGATACACATCCGGCTCGCGTTGGGGGGCAGATTGTTGGAAATTGGATAAACCAACACTCCCCGTGTGTTTCGTGACATGGAATAACCGCCTCTCATGGATCCTTATCTCTGGCGATGCGATCGTTGACTAACACCTGTGGGTTTTGGTCTAACGACAATCGTGATTCCCAACAAAAGGATTGTCCTTGCGCATTGTAAATGGGCCAAATTAAATTGGAAATACCAACATACAGAATACCCTGTCGAAGAGAAATTTAGGAACTGGTACAACAAAGACAGGGAAGCCTTGCCAGAAGAATCAACTGATCAAGGGGGGAAAGATGATCAAACTACGGAAGAAAGGGCCAACGTGCTAATACGAAGTGACCCAATAGGAGGAGCCTCATCTTCCAAAGCCAAGAAGCCAAGGACTGATACGGGCAGTAGTATTTATAAAGAGCAATAGGAAAAGAGAGACAAAGAGGCTAAGGCACAACAATAAGCTGAGAAGAAGGCAAAGGAAGAGGAACTCAAAAGATCCTAGGATGCCCTGGCACGACAGCAAGAAGAAGACAAGAAAAAGAATTAAGCTGAGGAGCAACAAAAAAACAACAAAAGGAGGAACGGAAGAGAAATCAGGTAGAAGAAGGCCGCAGGAAAGGAGAGGAAGAGGAACGTAAGAAGAAGGAAGAAGAATAATATAAGAAAGAGGTTGAGTGTAGGTTAAAGGAAGAACAGGATAAAGAAGAGGACGAGAAGAGAAGAAAGGAGGAAGAAAACCAGAAATCACAGGAAGACTCTTCCAAGGAAGTAGAGGGAAGCAAGACACCACCCCCAAATACTGGGGAGCAAACAGAGCTACCTCACATTGAGGTACCTCAAACAACCACCATGACGAGTATGTACTTCCCTCTCTCAGACCTTGGCACCTTGGAGGAATAGGAAGATGAGATTTTAGACTTGGCGAGGCTGACATACGACCAATTCACACATAAGATCATATAAGAGAAAAGAAAATGCCTTGCACGGAATACGACCGAGCCCCTCGTAGTTACCACAGAGAAGGATATAGTCCTAGGTACCTAGACTAATCTGATCAGGGACCACCTTCACAGTAGCCACAGGGGAAAATGTCAGCAGAATGAGCAGAGAGATTCTGTCTCTACAAAACAGGCTCCAGGCTTCTGAGCAGAAGGCAGCTCAGTCTGAACAAGAAAAGAAGGAGTTGGAAGCAGAAATCCAAAGGCTTCATTTCACAACCGCCCAGGCCAACAAATTACCAATCACTATTCAAAGGGAATTGGTCACTTTGGAGGTTACCATGAAGCAAGTATATGAAGAAATGTTCATGATAAAGCAACATTAGGGGAATTTTGAGGTCTAAAATGGGCCTCCTAAGGAAAATGTACAATCAAAATTCACTTTATGAGAACCAATCACATTTTAAGGGATGGCATCATCCCTAATGGTTGAGGTGGCATTGCTTGAGTTAAAGGTACTTACTTGTCACATTCTCAATGGTGGATAAAAACTCATGGTTAATCATGGTAGTGCTCTAAGTACTTTTAAAGTCAAAGTAAAGTACTTATAATAAATTTCATTTCACACTTTATGAATAAAATATATTATTGTCATTTCATATTTCTTGAAAGAAAAAATGCATATCTCTATACATTTATTATATTATATTATATTATTGTTATATAGTATATTAATTACATGTTATTATACAATTTAAATAATATAAATTTTAATTAATAACATATAATATAATTAAGAATTTATAAATTTATATTTATATTTTATTTTAAGTTATTTAAGTACAAAGGACAAATGCATTAGTTGTTCAATGATAATGATTTTTTCTTGAAAAACTCATTCTTATTTATAGTCATATCAATACAATTTTTTTATTAATTTTATTTTGGTACAACTTTTGAATTGAATTTAACTAGGTTTACATGGATTGTGATGCAAAAAGTGAATTGAAAATTCATAAATATTATTTTATTGGTTTAGATATTATTTTATTATTTCCTTAGGAGGCCCATTTTAGACCTCAAAATTCCCCTAATGGACAATCACACCACTGCTAAGAGCAAAATCAGAGACTAAAAGGAAAATTGCACAACAGAAGGAGGCCTTCGCCGCCCTGGACAACATGTTGGGATGGTCGGATAGATATCCGCAGGCTCCTGACACCTTGCCGAGGAAGGATTGGATCTGTACTCAGAATGACAAGTCCAGATACGAATGAAGATAAAATCCAAGGATAAGCTAGTAAAGGATGTGGAAAATGTGATGTCCACTTATGAACACCTAATTAGTGGCATCGATTCGATGGCTGAAGTACATCATATCCCTTCCTTGGGAGCATTGGATATCTAGAAAACAAGGGAAGAAGTGACCCAAGACATTCAAGCATTCCTGAAACCCATTAGGCAAGCATATGCTTCCCAGGAACTCCCGGCCTCACAGGAAAACATTGTTCATTTCATCATCACACCAGTCTGGATCTACACCAAACTAGCCTCCCTATCCAATCAAATCTCAGTAAAGAGGCGCACTTTGGTCCCAGACGCTCTTGAATGTTTTCACAGGTTAGGAGAAGATACCCCCAGGTCACTCCAGTAGATGCAGATTATCAGGCTAGGCAGAAGTACCTCAAGGAACAACAAAAATAGACATACCGGGCCTCTCCATCACACAACTACTCCCTTGACAAAGGAAATGGTACAGGTCGCAGGTCGCAACAGGGAATAGGTTGCAGGTCGCAGTTAGGGCCAAGTCGCAATTCCCAAATGCCAGCTAGGTCACAAACCATGCCAACATTTGGGAAGCTGAAAGGTTAGGGCCACGCAAGGGTCAATTTTGTTCTATAAGTACTCCCTGCGGGGACATTGTAAAGGATATTTTTTTTCGAACTCCAAAAGGTGAAGAGATAATTGTATCACATTGAATGCATATTTCTGAGAATGAATACAAATGAATGTTTTGATTCCACTATTGGATCGGATGAGGACTTATGTGTGCTAGCATTATGAATATTATGTCTCATGTATTTGCTATCTTTTATAACTGACTAGTCTATGTTTTTTGTTCATATGTCATTTGTACGTTTAAGCTTACTAGATGTGTTAATGGTATGTGAATATTTCATTAAGGGATGTTTAATGACTTCATTATTAATGTTGCTCCATATTTCGGAAAACGCTTAAGGAATTGAAGGGTGTTTCGACCATAGAGAACTGTTTCTTTTATGGTCAAGAAGCTTTTATGAGCATGACCCTAATGATGTGTTGCTAACAACATTTCCTTTGGCTGCATGATTCGAAACTTGCTTTGTTATTTATAATGTTTCATTTACAGGAGAAATCATCAACCATTTGTTTCGTATCATTCGAGTAATCGTGTATCCTCAAGTCTGCAGGGCGCATATTCCATCCGAGAAAAGGCATATTCAGTGGTGGCGAGACCCACACCCCAGACGAGATCCCTATCACAAACGGTTTAGAGTCTAGTTGGGGCTTTTTACTGGGGAGATCCCCTACCGTTGGCCGGGCATTTCTTCCCGTCAACAGATTTGGCGCTAGAAGGAGGGCCTGAATGGCAGACTCCCACCACGCAAGTAATATCCCGTTATAAACCCCGCAGGGGGAGATCATGTATGAAAATACTGGTCCTCCGCCCCTTGAAAATTCCCCAGAGGAGGACTCGCCCTATTATGAGATCACCTCAAACCAGCTGAGGGCCTTGCGTCCGCTCGGCCGTGATCTCATTAGAGGTCTGCAAAACCTCCCAACCACAGGTTCCCTGGCCAATCCGCGGACTCCTGGAACGAATCAAACTCGCCAGGGTGTCCTAGTCAATTCTATGCCTCAGATGATAGGTCTTATGCTCCAAGATTATGCAGATGCAGTTGGGCGGAATTCAGCCGAACCCTCGGACAACCCCCGAGACATTGAAGGGGATGGCCCTGAAATCACCGAACCCCAACCTGACGCTGACCCACAACCCGACCAGCCTTTGGGTGATAACACTCAAGCAAACAACCTGCTTGGTGGAGGAACTGGAAGGGGCCGAAGAAATAGAGGCCGGGGGGATAGGGGTTGTGGACAAGGTCGAAATACGGGCCACACTCACCACCACCACAACCGAAACCAAACAAATTTTCCTTCCTTTATAAATGGAGAAATCTTAGGAATATGGGAAACTTCAGAGGAAATCAAGACATGCACTCCCAACATGAGGGTGAAGCCTCCAGATCTGGCATTGACAACGAATTGGAGAATGAAATGGGGTATATCTACATCCCGCCCCACCATCGGGCCAGACGGGTGCAACCCTTGGCTTGGATGGCACAATCTCCTCTGGGCTTCCACGGTCCCCTTCACGACATGCCCCGAAACCCAGAGAAGCACCTCCCTAAGTTCGACCCCGGAAAGGGTACATTGGTCGAAGATCACATCAGTAATTTCTACTTGGCCTTACAAATGATGAGAGTGCAGTTCGACAATGTAGCATGCCGACTCTTTCCCCACACCTTAGAAAATAACGCTGCTACATGGTACCGTTCCCTACCTGTCGCTTTCATTTCCTCCTGGGAGCAATTTCGCCGTACCTTCCTCCAAAAGTTTTTGAAAGACAAGACTCCTTCTATGCTCCTTATAGAGCTGAGTACTTTGAAATGCCAGAAGAAGGAGAAAGTCAAAGACTTCAACCAACGCTTCGCCACCATATTGAACAAATTCCCTTCGAACATGGCCCTGGATGATTCCATCACCATTGATTATTACACAAGGGCTCTCCCTC
Source organism: Pinus albicaulis (assembly GCA_034641835.2). NCBI lineage: Eukaryota > Viridiplantae > Streptophyta > Pinopsida > Pinales > Pinaceae > Pinus > Pinus albicaulis. The sequence goes on along the minus strand of JAXQQM020071687.1, from coordinate 18,350 downwards.
GGGATATCGCAGTGTTCGTGAAATGCGAAGCTAGAGCTACCCTGGCAGCAAATTACACCACCGCCCTTGCTGTCGAAAAGGACATGCTGTCCATAGGAGCCATTGATCATGATGGCCGAGATGACCCAAAACTAGCTGCAAAAAGAGCGTAACCCTCAACTCATAAGTCCAGAGACAAGGATAAAGACCCCTTTGACTTCGAGAGCATCATGAAATCTCTCAAGCTGTTAGTAAACGAAGTCTCTGATCTGAAGAGGAAAAACAATGACTCCACCTCAGGCACCAAAACACAGAAACCTTTCTTTAGGAAGAAAAACCTCACGACCAATCGTCCTCCGCCGAACATAAATACTAGCCACAACGTAGAAGAAATCATCAAGGATAGTTTCTACTCTTTCCATCAAGCCTCCCACTCGGAGAAAACCTGCCCTTAGTGGATCAACAACATGATTGCCATGGTAAATCAACTCCTAGAAGATCAAACCACGGGAGATTTAGAAGAGGAGGCTAGTTCAGATAGCGAAGGAGCCTCTCCCTCGGATGAGGATACGGGATCCACTGTCCTCGCCTTCGAGGTGGTCCACGGAGAAGGACCCTCTCCTACGATAGAAATAAATGTGGCTGACGATCCTCAATCCAAACCCCCTCGGAGTTATGGTCTAAGGAGCAAAGGCCCAGTCCCCGACCACTCCTTCGAAGAAAAGAGAAAAGCTTTCCTAAGAAATATTCTGGCACCAAACAAGGAAAACCAAACCACAACTCCTGAAAAATCTAGCCCCACCTCTGCCCGAGTCAACCCAAAGGCTAGATTATCATCAGGTTCACCAAGTACCTCTGCTGAACCTCTCCCACACCTAGAATCTGGATATAACATCAGCGAAGATATGAAGAAAACACGAGCCAACATTTCCCTCTACGAGCTCACCCGGATCGCTAACTAGCGAGATCTTATTCTCAAAGCTTTTGCCAACTCGCCAGCATCCAAACCCACGAGCTCCACATCCTCCCAAGCTACTGCAAGTCCCCAATCCATCGTGAATGCCATCAATGCAAACTCCCGAGGATCCACATCCCCTTTCCTCCAGTCTTTTGAGATCTTCAACATCAATGTTCATAACTGCCTCATCGATTTCGCTGCATCCACAAATGTTATGCCCCTGTCCATATGCAAGAAATTAAACATCCGTCCTGAAAAAACCGACACCAAGATCATTCAGCTTGATAGATCCCAAGTCCCTGCCGTGGGTGAATTGAATAACGTCCTCATCCGCCTCTCTTCAGAAGTCTCCAGGGTGCATCAGTGCATTGATATAGTGGTCGTGGATATCCCTGAAGCCTACGGTTTTCTCTTGAGCCGAGTTTGTTCAAGAAAGCTGCATAGATACTTTGCCACCGACTGGTCCCACCTGTGGCTCCCATACAAGGGTAGGAACAATCAAATCCGGGTTGAAAGCGAACATTACATGAAACACACAGTGATTGACTTGGAGGCAACCAATGAACTTGCCAGATTCGCACAAGAAGAGCTGGGCATGTGCTTCCTAGAGGCCGTGTTCGGTTGCTATAAAACCCCTCAATCTCCGGTCGCCCAAGACGTTCGATCAGAGCTACTACTGGCTACTGTTGTCCACCATGTCGCACCAGTAGGGCTTCCAGATGCTGCCGCCTCGAGTAAACCTCCTATGCACTCATGCGATCTTACAAAATCAAAAGATGAGGTTTGGACCCTGTACTATGACAGTTCCAAGACCCATGATGGGGTCGGCACGGGCTGTATTTTGTTAGACCCCCAGAAGAATAAGTTTCTAATTTCTTGCCGACTAGAGTTCCAGTGTACCAATAATATGAAGCATTGATCCTCGGGCTCAAGAAAGCAATCGATCTCAAATTCAGCTGTTTGAAGGTAATTGGAGACTCCGAGATCATCACCCAGCAGGTACGTAATACCATTCACTGCCTATCTCCGCATTTGAAAGGTTACCAACAAGAGGTATGGTGTTTGATTTCTGCCTTTGATGCTTTTGGTATTAAGTCTGTACTTAGAATGCATAATGCAGCGGTCGATACACTCGCCAATGCTGTCGCTATATTTACCCCACTAAGAGATGGGTTCTCTATTGAAATTGTTTATAAGCCTACCGTACCGGACAATGTAACTAATCTGTGCGCTTTTAATGATGATCAGCAGGTACTAGATTTCATGCTTAATGCGGATGTGTTCAAGGACGCCGTTATCAAAGAAGAGGATCATGACCTGGTCTTGCAAAAGGAACGAGAGGAGCATAAGGGGAATCCCATACTCAAAGGGGTCGTGTCGCTTGAAAAGTTATTTGACCTATTGAACCGTTTTCGAGGACCCCCCAACAAAAAGGTGCAAAGTTCCACTTTACTGCACCAGCAAATAAATATCGAGATGGAAAAGGAACCCAAATTCGTCAACCTCGGTACAAAATGCACCCTTCAGGAGAGGAAATCCTTCACTGAATTATTCAAGAAATACCGAGATTTTTTCGCATGGACGTATGATGAGCTGCAAACCTATGACACACAAATCATCCAGCACGTAATACCCATGAAGGGGTGGTTAAACCGTTCCAGAAGAAGCTGAGGAAGGTACATCCTACTTTGGAGCCAATGATCCAAAAAGAACTAAAGAAACTCTTGGACGCACGCATCATCTTCAAAGTCTGACATTTAACCACGGTGTCAAACTTGGTCCTAGTTTGTAAAAAGTCTGGCGAAATTCATTTATGCATGGACTTCTGAAATTTGAACCATTCTTCGGACAAAGAAACTACCCCCCGCCCCCCACGAAGCAGATCCTTCAAGCAGTATTTGGGTCGGAAATGTTCTCATTACTGGATGGTTTCTCAGGTTACAACCAAGTACTAGTGGTTGAACCTGATCGTCTGAAAACCACATTCAGGACTAAATGGGGAATGTTCGCATTCAGACGCATGCCATTTGGCCTGATCAATGCTGGGGCAACCTTCCAGAGGGCCATGGACATCGCCTTTCGGTGTCTAATGGGGCAAAGCGTGGTGGTATACCTTGACGACATCACCGTATTTTCCAAATGTAGGTGTGACCATTTACACCACCTCAGACAGATTTTCAAAAGGTGTCGAAAATACGGGATCTCACTTAACCCCAAAAAGAGTATCTTCGCAGTCTCCGAAGGAAATCTATTGGGGCACATCATAATCCAAGATGGCATAGTGGTGGACCCGGAACGTGCAAAAGCCATCACGTAGATTCCTCCCCCGAGTAGCAAAAAGGCCATGCAGTCGTTTCTCGGAAAAATCAACTTCCTGCAAAAATTCATATCAAACTTCGCCCAAATTGTGAAACCTCTGCAAGGCATGATCAAGAAGAACGCAAATTTTAAATGGAATTCCCCCGAGAAAGAAGCGTTCGATAATATCAAACAGGCCATCGTAGAAGCACCAACCCTTCATAGCCTGGATTTTAGCAAAGGCTTTATTTTGTATACCTTCGCCTGAAACTCATCTCTCGCAGCTGTCCTCACTCAGAAAGATGGCAGTAGTGACGAGCGGCCCATATCGTTCATGAGCGCAGGGTTGCAAGGTGCCAAGCTGAATTATCCGGATATTGACAAGCAGGTTTACATAGTACATAAGGCAGTCAAACATTTCAGGCCATATAATTGAATATCACATCACAGTGTTTGTACCTCACCCAATGGTTCGCTCACTGTTCGTGCAACAGAAGCTGGGTGAGAGACGAGGAAACTAGATGACATACCTTCAAGAGTATGACCTGGAATTCAAACTTGCACATACTGTCAAGGGCCAAGGGCTATGCCGGATGGCTGCTAAAGCCGCAGACTTGCGGGGCAGTGAAGAGGAATGTTGGGATCACGAAATCGACATGTACCAGGCCGAAAATACACCTCAGCAAAGCACCCCTTCATGGTACGTTGATCGTCAACAATATCTTGGTCGCGGTATCATGGACCCCACTTTAACTGCCCAACAGAAACGTGCAATAAGACTGAAGGCTGCATCCTACCAGCTAGTGCAAGGTAAGCTGTTCTGCAAGCACCATAGCAGAGTCTTGCTACACTGCTTGGAACATAATGAGGCTAAGGAGGTCCTGAAGGAACTACATGATGGTCCAGCTGGTGGGCACTACGCAGGGGATGCCACAGCTCACAAAATTATGTGTGCCGATTTTTATTGGCCCACTCTGTTCAAAGATGCACACACCTATGTTCGAAGATGCCTTCTGTGTCAAACGTTTGCCAATAGGGAGACATGATCATTTGCCCCGTTGCAGTCCATCACGGTGGAAGAGCCATTTCAACAGTGGGGACTCGATGTGATCGGGGAGATTTTTCCACATTCCTCTTAGCAGCATCGATATATCCTTACGGCTACAGACTACTTCACAAGGTGGTTTGAAGCGATACCGTTGCATCAAATCAATGATCAAGAAGTAATAGCCTTCATCACTCTGCACATCATGACCAGGTTTGGCATTTCAACCTCCCTTGTTTTTGATAACACAACTTATTTTTTGTCATTCCAGCGATATGAATTTTCTCTAGAAAATGGTATAGTGCTCAAACACTCCGCCAAATATTATCCCCAAGGAAATGGGTTAGCCGAGTCAACCAATAAAAACTTCATCTGCATCATAAAAAATACTTTGCTGTCCCAACAACGAAACTGGCACAACGCCCTCCACAATGCCCTATGAACTGATCTGGTCACACCCAAACCATCCTTGGGCACCTCCCCATTTTCTAGTTTATGGCAAAGAAGAAATCCTTCCTCCCAACCTGTCTCTCCCGGCCTTTCAGTTGTCACAAGAAACACATGGTACCCCATGCCCTTCCTTACAAGCCCGTATAGACACGTTGTTGAAACTGGAGGAGGAAAGGCTAAAGGCCCGGGAAAAATTTGCCATCCACCAGAGCCGAATAAAACGATGGTTCGACAAGAAGTCCGCCGGAAACAAGGTTTTCGAAATGGGCGACATCGTCCTCAAATGGGACAAAGCTCACGAAGATAAGGGAAAACACACCAAATTCCAAGCCCTGTGGACATGCCCCTTCCAGATCAAAGAAAAGTTTGGTTCCCACATATATAGACTCCAGACCTTAGAAGGGAGAGTCGAGGTCCTCTCGGTAAATGGGCACGACCTCAAGCACTATTTCACCTAACAACCCTAGTGGCCGTCACCATGCTCTGTACCATAGTGTCTTTCTTTCGCTTAGATGCTCTTGTTGTTTTTTTTTGTGTGTCTCAATAAGTAGCTTGCTTCGAGCAAGCTCTCGGGAATCCGCTCCCCTAACACCTCAGGTTGAGGGATAGTCATAGTAGTTACTCAATTGATAGACTGTATTGGAATCTCTGCTAGTGAAGAATCGAGCTTGAAACACAAGATGGCCTAAGCTTGCCTGTGATAGGCCCCCTGTGGGGAAAACGCATCCGAGTCCCAAAACCCAAATGCAAGTAACTCACCCAATACGCTAACTCGAGGGACTACCGATGGAGAAGATATTTTAGTGAGATAGGTCACTAGACGGAAAGGGAACAGGGCCAACCTCATGCGACAAAAGGATATTTGAGAAAAATCAAAGGTCCTTGTATGCAGACCATGAGCAACCTCTCTTGCAAGTAACATAAGTTGGGATCGCTCATCCGCCCAGGCAATACTTGCCATATTCAAACAAGTGCCTTGAGCACATTCAAAATAAGTTCCTCAAGCACATTTAAATAAGTGTTATTAGCACATGAAATAAAGGGTAAAGGATTGAGAAAGGATTCCACCGCAGAGAGGCGATGCGACGACTCCATCGGGGTACTGACTAGGATCCCTGGCAGTGGAGCAACATCTGTGACTCCTAGGCAGTGACTTCGCCGGGACCACCAGGTTCGCTGGCAGCGGAGCAACACAAGGGGACCAAATAACTATACCAAATCCTCGAAACCCTTGAGGTTATTCTGACCCTTTCTGTCCGGCCTTGGAAATCAAAACACAGTGAATTAGCACCCCGAGCAATGAAAAAATGTGGAGAAAATGCGCAAGGGCCAAAGATGAAAGTAGTGGGACACACGGGGGTGAAAGGAACAGACTGCTGAGCCACCCCCCTCAAGATGAAGTGCCGACAAAAATCTTGGGTTCTACCAGTGAATCGCCATTTGTTGTAGCCGCTACAACACCCTCCAAAATTTAGTCCCATCTTAAAATTTCAGAGCCCCTGATCTCTTTGGTAAAGGTAAGCTTGATGCGCCCTCAACCTTGAGCCTTGAGAAAGTCCCTTTTCATGCATTATCCCTACAATGTTTGGTCCATGACTTGTTCTCTAAAAACTAGTCGCATAGTCACAAAGTCGCAAAACTCATAAAATCAAACATTTTGCGACCATGTGACCTAGCGACCTTGCGACCCCTAGGTCGCAAGGTTGGAAGGTCGCATGTTGGTCTAAAGCTTCACATTTGTGACTGTGTGACTGTGCGATCTAGCGACCTAGAGACCTCCAGGTCGCGGGGTCGTAGGGTCGTAAGGTCGCATCCTGGTCTAAAGCTTCACATTTGCGACTGTGCGACCTCCACGTCGCGGGGTCGTAGGGTTGCAAGGTCACATCCTGGCCCAAAGCTTCACATTTGCGACTATGCGAGCTAGCAACTTGCATTAAATGATCGCACGTGCAACCCCTTCATAAATAAAAGGTTCGCATAGGGTGCATTCGACCTGCGTGACGGAGCAAATAACGCCTCTGAAAAGCTAGCTAAAGCCAGCTGGATCGTGTTTTTTCTTGGTAAGTTGCCTAATCCTCCTGCTATTTCCTTTTTGATTAATTGTTGCCTCACCTGCCCCTGCCCTTGCCTATTAATCCCCCTTTTGGTTTCATTCATGCTCCTCACCAACCCTCTGGTTAAAGTTTTCACCTCCCCTCAGGCTCACCTCTCTCTGCATCCCCCTCTGAACCTTACCCTGCCTCAGTTTGCTTCAAGCACGCTTCTTGGCTGCTGGGGGAGGCCTTGAAGCTCATATTTTTTCATCACCCTTGGAGTTTTTCCCCTCTTTTCCATTCATTCATCGCGGGTCGTAATCGCCGCAAATCCTTTCAAAAAGCCCTAGCGCAACTCCGCGACTTAGCGACTAAGCGACCCTACGACCTCGCGACTTGGTCTTTGAGTCGCAAAGTCGCCAGGTTGGTAATCACCAATTAACCGCCTAATTTGTGACCTTGCAACCTTGTGACCTAGTCGCAAGTTGCCAAGTCTCAAAGTCACAGTTCCTTGAGAGTTTACGCCAATGCGACCTAGTCGCAGGTCGCCAAGTCACAAAGTCGCAGTTTCTTGAGAGTTCACGCTAATGCAACCTAGTGACCTTGCGACCTAGTCGCAAGACTCGCCATTTATTCAGATAATAGTTGGCAAGGGTCGCAGCGACCTAACCTGAGTAGTCAGTTCATTTGGAAGTTTCATCGGTCTTAACATATTTGTGATTATGCCGTCCATCTTATCGTGGGATTGTTTTATGGACATGCCAGGGAATATTGAAGCCGAGCTCGAGTGTGTCTCCATCTCTTCAGCCTCAAGCGATATGGGGCCTCCAGCAGTTTGGAAAAGAAACAAGAGTCCAGAGCTAGAGATCTCAGAAGAAGGCACGCCTCCTTCCCCACCCCCTATCTATGGGGACACCGCTTGTGTGTTCGGGAAAGGAGACAAGATGAGTTCACAAAGCCTGAGTTCCCAGAAGACCTCGTAGACTGACAAGTGTACATTCAGGTCAAGAGGTTCAAACTTCACTATGCAGGCACTCATCCACCCATATTTCCATGTGCAGAGGTTATTGAATGGATCCTCCAGAAGGTTGACTCTAGGATTTGGGTCATTCGAGATCACTCGTGGAAGACGTTTGCTAACCTGATGGGGAAAGATGTAGAGGTCTACTATGTGGTCCCCACCAGAGAACAATATTTCAATGCCAATTGGGTAGCCACTCATGAAGTACCGATACCAGAGACCTAAAGGGATGGTGGGAGGACCCCGAGAATTTTAAGGTTAAAAAGGATCAAGAATATAAAACAGAAGGTCTCTGGAAAGTCTACAAGCTTGTGGCAGCAATAATGTGTAGGATGTACGACCGACCAGATGCCACTACTTTCAACGGGACTTGGGTCCCCCTCATGTATGCTATCACTACATATCGCACCTGGTTCAACTGGGCCAACCTAATAGTAGCAGCCCTCAAGTCAAACATATCAGCAGCACAGGCGCCCGAAGAAGGGTGCGCATCTGAATTTTACATGGCTTCCAACCTTTTGGACGCAGTATGTGCAAGATGTCAGTTTGAAGGATGGCTGCATAACTGGGATGTGAAGCATGGCAGACCAATTCACAAATACTTAAGTGTGTTTTGGGCTTCCAAATACAAACAAGATATAGAATCGATCTTGTAGAATTTCATTCTCGTGCTCTACAGAAAGCTGTTTGGCAAAGACACTCCATGCATGTCGAGGCAAGCCATGGAAACAATAACCCAAGGGGCCAACTGGTTTCCCATTGCAGAAAGTACTTTTATCATGGTCTTCAGGTCGTTCAAGGCACCTTACACACTGCCCCAGTTTGTCACTGATAAACTACTCTTACAAGAAGTGTGCTACCAAATGATGAGCGGGTTTTCCAAGGTCCTCAGCAAGGGTAAGAAGAAACCATGGCCTACTCTCCCGCTCACTAACGGTGCCTACATGGTTAAAGATTTCAAAGAAGTAGAAGCAGAGGTGGAGGAAACCAAAGGTTTTCATTTCGTGACCTTCGCCTAGAGATCATATGATCCTGAAAGGATCGTTCTTGCGCATTGAAAAGGGGCCAAATTCAATTGAAATACCAACAAACAGAATGCACTGTTGAAGAGCAAGTTAGGAACTGGTACAACAAAGACAGGGAAACCTTGCCAGAAGAATCAACTGATCAAGGGGGGCAAGATGATCAAACTACGGAAGAAAGGGTCGATGTGCTAAAACGAAGTGACCTGATAGGAGGAGCCTCATCTTCCAAAGCCAAGAAGCCAAGGATTGATACAAGCAGTAGTCTTTCTAAAGAGAAACAGGAAAAGAGAGACAAAGAGGCTAAGGCACAACAAGAAGCTGAGAAGAAGGCAAAGGAAGAGGAACTCAAAAGAACCCAGGATGCCCTGGCACGACATCGAGAAGAAGAAAAGCAAAAGAAGCAACAGAAAAAACAACAAAAGGAGGAACGGAAGAGAAAGCAGGCAGAAGAAGCCCGCAGGAAAGCAGAGGAAGAGGAACATAAGAAGAATGAAGATGAAGAACAAAAGAAAGAGGCTGAGTGCAGGCTAAAGGAAGAACAAAATAAAGAAGAGGCAGAGAAGAGAATAAAGGAGGAAGAAAACCAGAAATCACAGGAAGACTCTTCCAAGGAAGCAGAGGGAAGCAAGACACCGCCCCCAAAGACTGGGGAGCAAACAGAGCTGTCTCACTTTGAGGTACCTCAAACAACCCCCATGAAGAGTGTGCACTTCCCTCTCTCAGACCTTGGCACCTCAGAGGAACAGGAAGATAAGATTTTACACCTGACGAGGCTGACATACAACCAGTTCACGCACAAGATCAGACAAGAGAAAAGGAAATGCTTGCACGGAATCTGGCCGAGCCCCTCGCAGTTACCACGGAAAAGGATATAGTCCTAGATACTAGGACTAATCCAATTAGGATCGCATCAGTAGGGATTGCCTTCATAGCAGCCACAGAGGAAAATGTCAGTAGAATGAGCAGAGAGATTCTGTCTCTACAAAACAGGCTCCAGGCTTCTGAGCAGAAGGCAGCTCAGTCTGAACAATAAAAGAAGGTGCTGGAAGCAGAAATCTAAAGGCTTCATTTCTTAACTACCCAGGGCAACTAATTACCAATCACTATTTAAAGGGAATTGGTTACTTTGGAGGCTACCATGAAGCAAGTATATGAAGAAATGTTCATGATAAAGCAGACAGTTGCACCATTGCTAAGAGCACAAGCATAGACTAAAAGAAAAACTACACAATCAAAGGAGGCCTCCACCGCCTTGGACATCATGCTGAAATGTTCGGACAAATATCCACAGGCTCCTGACAACCTACCGAGGAAGGATTGGATCTGTACTTAGAATGTAAAGTATAGATACGAATGAAGATACAATCCAAGGATAAGCTGGTAAAGGATGTGGAAAAGGTGATGTCCACTTATGAACACCTAATCAATGGCATTGATTCGATGGCTGAAATACATCATATCCATTCCTTGGGAGCATTGGATATCTAGAAAGCAAGGGAAGAGGCGACCCAAGACATCCAAGCATTCCTGCAACCCATTAGGCAAGCATTTGCTTCTCAGGACCTCCCGGCCTCACAGGAAAACGTTTTTCAGTTCATCATCACACTAGTTCGGATCTACACCAAACTGGCCTCCCTATCCAATCAAATCTCAGTAAAGAGGTGCACTTTGGTACCAGATGCTCTTGAATGTTTTCACAAGTTAGGAGAAGATACCCCCAAGGCACTCCAGTAGCTGCAGAATATCAGGCTTGGCACAAGTACCTCAAGGAACAACAACAGATAGACATACCGGGCCTCTCCATCACACAACTTCTCCCTTGAGAAAGGAAATGGTATAGGTCGTAGGTTGCAACAGGTATTAGGTCGCAGGTCACAGCAGAAAATAGGTTGCAAGTCGCAGTCAGGGCCAAGTCGCAAGTCGCAAATGCCACCTAGGTCGCAGACCATGCCAACAATCAGGAAGCTGAAAGGTCAGAGCCACCTAAGGGTCAATTTTGTTCTATAAGTACTCCCTCCGGAGCTATTGTAAAGGACCTTTTTTCGGGACTCCAAAAAGAGAAGAGATAATTGTATCACATTGAATGCATATTTCCGAGAATGAATACAAATGAATGTTTTGATTCTACCATTAGATCGGATGAGGACTTGTGTGCTACCATTATGAATATTATGTCTCATGTATTTTATATCTTTTATAACTAACTAGTTTGCATTTTCTGTTCATTTGTCATTTGTACATTTATGCTTACTAGATGTGTTACTGGTATGTGAATATTTCATTAAGAGATGTTTAATGACTTCGTTATTAATGTCGCTCCATCTTTCGGAAAACGATCAAGGAATTGAAGGGTGTTTCGACCATAGAGAACCTTTTCTTTTGTGATCAAGCAAATTTTATGAGCATGACCCTAATGATGTGTTGCTAACAACATTTCCTTTCGCTACATGCTTTGAAACTCGCTTTGCTATTTATAATGTTTCATTTACAGGAGAACTCATCAACCATTTTTTTTGTATCATTCGAGTAACCGTGTATCCTCAAGTCTGTAGGGCGCATCTTCCGTCCGAGAAAAGGCATATTCAGTGGTAGTCGGACCCACACCTCGGACATAATACCTATCACAAACGGTTTAGAGTTTAGTTGGGAATTTTTACTAGGGAGATCCCTTAAAATTGGTCGGGGATTTCTTCCTGTCAACAACTGCGTAAGCAGACCTCCTCTGTGTTATGAATATAATTCATAACGAATATAACAAATATAATTATTAAATAGTCAATTAAGGATTATGTAAGTAGTCATTAAGTTAGTGAAAGGGCATGTCTAAGAGACATGCCCAGTCATGAAAGGTCACCTGTGTAGGTATATATGCACGACCTCATTGTAACATTTTATCATCTATTTATACATCTCATATCTTTTATAATATAATATTTGTATCCTCATGGATATATTTGTATTCCAAGTGTTCTGGAGTATTTTAACCTGAGAAGGAACTTTGTTCGCTTCATTTGGTATCAGAGTAGTTCGAGCCTTCGGCCGCTTAAGCACTGCACAGAGCCATGCTCTTCGATCCAGGTCTTTGACCATAAAAATCATCAACCTTGTTGCTGTTGTGGCTGAAGCATTTGCTACAAATTTTGGAGTTTTTCCATTGTTGAGTTTGTCAAAGGCCTTTGGCCATAATAAAAAATTGAAAAAAGAAGAAGAAGATATATATATATATATATATATATATATATATATATATATATATAAAAGAGAGAAGGAAAGTTAACATAAAGGGGAAAAAAAAAGATTTAAAAGAAAATAGTTCCAAAAGAAAAAATAAGAAAAGAAAAAAAGAGATATATATAAAGAAGTACATATACGTACATACCAAGACAAATTAAAATTAAAAAGGAAAAATAAATAAGGAAGAGTAGGTAAGGTTATTTTGATTATTCTTTCAGTGGTTTACAAGCTCGTGGTTTTGGAAGCCCATGGTAATTGCCCATGGTATTTGCAAGGTAAAATAAGAAGTAAAGGAATAAAAAATCTCTTGTGAATGGTAAGTTTACTTTTACGTGGAGAAATACACATAAGTGGACATATATTTTATAGGTGAATATATGTGAATAGCCACGTTTCACTAGGGTTATAACCTTTCAACAAAAAAAGAGTTAAAAAAAAATCAATTGTTAAAAGAATATATATATATATTGATTTAATTTATTAAAATTATTTAATTAATTAAATTATTTAAAAAAAAAAAAAAAAAAAAATTGAAGGAATAATGACCTCATTAAAAAGAAGAAGATAAAGGTAGGAAGGGTTACCTTAAAAACCCTAAAAACTCAATTCAATAGACAAAATGAAATCAATCATTGATGAAAATGAAATTAAATCCAATTCGGAAAGGAAAGAAGGAAGATTTCCTAAAAATTATAGTATTTTAACAAATACAAGATGAAGAAATTATTATCCATAAAACTTTGAGGACAAAGTTCTGAAGGAAGGGCCAATTCATAACAAATAAATAAATAAAAGTTGATATATTAAATTGTGACGAAAGCAAATGAAGAAAACGGTGCGTGATTGAACTGAAGAAAAGTGTCAACTATAAGCTTTGAGGACAAAGCTTTTGAAGGAAGGGGCAATATTATGAATATAATTCATAACGAATATAACAAATATAATTATTAAATAGTCAATTAAGGATTATGTAGGTAGTCATTAAGTTAGTGAAAGGGCATGTCTAAGAGACATGCCCAGTCATGAAAGGTCACCTGTGTAGGTATATAAGCAGGGCCTCATTGTAACATTTTATCTATCTATCTATCTGATATATTTTATAATACAATATTTGTATCCTCATGGATATATTTGTATTCCAAGTGTTCTGGATTATTTTAACTTGAGAAGGAATTTTTTTCACTTCACTTTGCTTTGAAGTCCCCTACCATGCTGTTTGGCCTACTGTTGTCCTCTAAAAGCCTCTGTATCTTTGGGCTACACTACGTTAGCAAAGCACGATCTATGCGCACAGTCACATTAAATCCTACTGCGCTACAATAGCTACGCGCGCTGCTGCATCTGCACTACGCTGCTCCCTTCTAGCATCCAGCTCTGCCTATGCTCCATCTGTGATTCTTTGCACTCACTGCTCCACTTGTCCCGCTACCGTCTTAAGGTTCCCGTAGCTCGTATGTGATCCAAGAGTTGGGCTACTAAAGGATTGCCTTGAGATCTGCGGCTTGCTACGAGATCAGAACGCTCCCTTCCGTGCTTCATAAGCGCTCTTTTTCATCATAGGAACCATCGTTTCTATGACTTTGGAGCTAGAAGATTCCTTGTCCTTTTTCTTCTCAGGAAAATTGCTAGTGAAATGTCCTAGTTCTCTGCACTGGAAACACTTGATATTCGACAGATCACACTTATTTCTCCCTTGTTGCCTCTTTGATGCCAAGGCTACATCTTCCTCTTCTTCCTTCTTCACTTTGCTTGAACTAGTGTTGTACTGTCGTTTGGTCATCCTGCAGATTTTCCTCTTGTCGGAGGATAGCCCACATGTTGTCCTAGTTGGGAAGGTCCGCTCTGCCCAAGATACTTCGGACAAAGGTTTCCTAGTCCTCTGTGACTGCATTGAGAGTAGTCCTCACCATGACATCGTCATCTACCTTGACGCCCATGCCAGACAGCTGATCCCGGATCGATTGTAGTCTGGATAGAAAAGGATTGATCTCCTCTCCCTTGGTCATCATGAATAACCTAGCTGGTTCTCTAGAAGCATCTTCCTCTGGACGAATCTTCCTTCATATAATGTGGTTAGAGCTACCCACATCTCATGAGCTGTTGCATTCTCGGCTATGTGTGGAACCACATGATCTTTGACTTTGTCCATAATGAAATGCTTGGTATGTGCCGCTACTTCTTCGTGCTTCTCGAGGAGTTTCACATTGGTTGGTGTAGCCAGGACTTTCTATGCATGCTCTCTCAAGCCGTATGCCTCCATGACTACTAGGATTCTAGCCTTCCAGATTGCAAAGTTGGACAAGTCATCCAACCTATCCTGATCACGTAGTCCATGGGGTGCCATCTGCTTAGAAGTTTGTCGGAACGAATCCTCCTCTCTATGCTAGAGACTCGGATCTAGGGTCCTTGGCGAGACAGGAACCCTCTGCTCCCTCTGACAACTAACTCCCTCTCTTGGAAGTTTGCCAAAAAAAACAAATCAGCTCTCTTCGATCGTCTGATCGATCTACAAACTTCATTGGAAAAAAATATTCTGAGAAGTTATTCTCCTCCTGCTCTCGTCCACTTAGCTTATGCTAAATTCTGCACCGAAAAATTTTTCACCCCACCAACAACTACTGAAAGTATGCAACTCAACTTCCGGCACTCTGAACAACAATGAACTTCTGGACTGCGTCACCCTGGCTGGCCTCTACATGATCACACAGTCTCAACGCAACTTCTGCACTACCTCTGTGCAGTAAGTGTGTGGGCCTGCGTGAGTCTGCATGGAGACTGTGTCACCCTTGCCTCTGCTTGGATCTGCTTCCTTCTGCTGCTGCGCTGCTCAGGAAGGGCCCGCATCACCCCGGACTGGGTTGCGCTACCCTGGATGGGCCTACATCAACCTTGCTGTCCTGCTACTGCCCCTGCGCTGCCCTTTCTAGGCTTGCGTCAAGCCTGCGTAGCTCCTGAAGCCTTTGCATTGCCCCTACTGGGCTCTTAGCTGAGTTGCGTAGCTGCTGCCTCGGTTTGCTGCTTCTCTGCCCTCATTTCACTCTTGACCTGGGATCAAACCATCCCTCTTGCCAATAATGCCCCTCGTTGCAGTTGAAACACTTCTGAAATTATTAGCAAACCATGCCCTAGAATCTAGCTTAGTTTCACTACTCTGCTACTGTGTGTGTTCTCCAACCCACCCCAAGCCCTCTTCTTAAACTTTTCTTGTTGAAACATCAACGACTGTGATCTAATCTTGAATTGATGGCTGAGATTAGAAGATGTTTGATCTATGTGACTTAAGTCATTTTCATCACATGTTTAATTTAATTAACTTTAATCTGTTAATTTTCCTAAGTTATACTTTTTTTTTTTTTTTCTAAGTAAAAGTAATCTATTAACAAAAGGAGTAAAGTACAGCGGGCCGAGGCTGGATCATTGCCTAGTATTATGGCATTTAAAAAAAAAAACCAGAATTGAAGATTGCCCTTCAGGAGGGAAACCAGTCTGTAACAGTTCATAAGAAAAATCCCTCGCAGGGGAGCTAGAGATTTGGAGTACTAGAGACCATATCATAGCAAAAAAATAGATGCATGATCGGTGACAACAGGAAACACATAAACAGGCCCGTGAGAATGGGCAGAAACAGAGCAAAAAAACCAGAATGAAGAGGAGGAGCTACTCATCAGGAGGTTCGTAGACGACTCTGCACCAGAGTTCATCTGGTTCCCCATCATCATTGTACAGGTCAGCAGTAGAATGGATCACCTTCCCGGGAGGTGGAGGAGTAACCTGCGCCTCGCTCGCTTGCACCGTGTCCTGCTTCACACTAGGCTGACCCACCACTTCCTTGCTCGCCTGGTCCTGCGTGGCCTGGCTCACCAGACCCTGCAAGTCCACACTATCAGGATGCTTCGACCCAACATTCTGCTCTGAATCCTGAGCCGCCGAGAAGCTGCGTTCCGCTGGGCAGGAACTGGGAGCAATTGCCTGAGGCTCTTCATGAAAGACGACCGTGATTGAGGCAGTCACCCGGGGTCGATTGAGAGAACTGTTAAAAGAAAAATGCACGGTGTGGGTTTGAGCAGGAAGAGCTGAAGGATTGGGGGAATCTAGTCGACGACCTGAGCGGAGAAGGCGCCCTCTATGAAGGCTGTCCGAATGGGAGGGAGACACAGAGGAGGTGTCGAAGGTGGAGGGAGAACACCTAATCTGGCACCTCGTGGAGCCTCTTCTGCAGCGCATTCTCTGCCTAAGGCGCGACATATTCTCAATCGAGTCAGCAGGACAGGGAGGCGAAATATGGCCAGAGGACGGAGGCGTGAGGGGAAACAGAGCGAAAGAAGCAAGCTTGCAAGAACCAGCGTGGGAGAAGTGGAGATTTTCTCCAAAATCCAAACAAAAATTGAGACAGCTCCTCTTACCAGTAACAGTGCATACATTAGAAAGCCCAGCCCCTGGAGCGCACCACAGATTCACCGGCGGGGGAATTCTATTCAGACCAGAGGGGCGCTCCATAATATCAACCCAATCGACCGTGCAACGGTGAATCCTCTGCAATAAACCACCATAAGTATGAACAGAAGGCCGAGCCATATCGCTGCACGCGAAGTTGTATCGAGGAGCAGAATTATGGTTGTAACAAGCGCCTGGAGTTAATGGCATTAAACGTTGAGCAGTCGAGTGTAAGAGCTGAGTGACAACATTCTTGCGGGTGGGCAAGTGGCTTCCCCTTATGCCACACTCCCATCCCATCACATTAAACACAATCAGCCGCACCCGCATCCGGGATTCCTAAGTTATACTTAGGGTCCTTAATTAAAAAGATTAATTAATTAAATATCTCTTAAACATGATGGAATTTCTTAAATCGCTTTCTGGGTCTTAGATATCTCATGTACTCTAGTCCCTCCACAAAGTTTATGACCTAGAGCGCATCCAATGCTACCCCAAAACCCCAAAATCTCAACACTCTCTCTTAGCGAGGAATGTGCTCTAGCAACAATACTTCACCTCGAAGTTTAGCATTGATCTCTGGTGTGGGTCTCTGCGCAGATGCTTGGCCTATTTCCCTTCATCACTGCGCTACTGCTACTCTCCCGTACTGCTGCCCATGACGCTACCACTTCCATTGCTACATTTGTAGTACAACTCCCTCTCAATTCGTTGCATCGTGCTGCCAACTGCTGCACTGCAACTCAATTGTTGAGAGTAAGTAACTGAAGTACTCCTACCCAATATTTGAAAGATAGGTCAGTTGGGTTGCATCTCATCACAAAAGCTCCATAAACTGCTGCTCCGTGCTATCATCTAGAGGGTGTTGCGCTGCTGCAAATCTGCATTGTATAAGCAGACCTCTGCGCTAAAGTCCCCTACAATTCTGTTGCGTTGCGCTGTCCTCCTGAAGCCTCTGCGCTGCTGTAGCTCTCCACTGCGTGAGCAAGCCTGCTCTGCACTGTTGAAGTCACATTAGTCCCTCTACACTGCTACTGCATTTTCACTACGCTGCTCCCTCTCAGCATCCAACTCTGCCTCTACTCCTTGTGATTCTCTACACCCACTGCTCTACTCGTCCCGCTACCATCTTAAGGCTACTGTAGCTCGTATGTAATCCAAGAGTTGGGCTACTCAAGGATCTTTCCTCGACTCTGTAGCTGCTCTATAGATCAAGATTGCCCCAATTTCGTGATTCATGAGCACTCATGGCTACTATTGGGCTGTATTAATCACTATTAAATGACTAAAACAATACACATAAATTATCAATCCAAGGACGTCTTTTATTTCAATGAAAACCGCACTGTCTGTGCCGATACACCCAACCAAAAGCAAACCCAAATAAAGGAAATCGTTGCTGAAGTAAATGTTGGAAGTAAATCACTCATGCAGAAATAAAATGATCTACAAGAATGTAATCACACCTCAATTAATCTGTTATAGCATGCCACACAACAATTATCCAACTGGTATCTCTGTTCTCATATGTGTAACAACATACAGAAGCAGATATATTCACAGCTGAAACAACAGCAACAGAACTTCCACTAATACATAAACAAAATACAAACATATATACACAACTACCTTAATCACTACAATGCCTGCTAAAGAGGAGGGCCCTTCCTCCCTAGCAGGGCGCAGGTAGAGAAAGAACTTAACAGAAACTAAATCAAATAACGCATGTAACAAACATAACATGATAATCTGTATTAATATGAGCAAAATTACAGAGCTAAAGTAATTGGGTAACAACTAGAGGACAAGTCAGAAATAGGAGTTTACGAGATCCAGTCAGCGGTACAACTGTAACAGTAGTTCTCCAGCGGGT
>JAXQQM020093097.1:0-10066 GCA_034641835.2 Pinus albicaulis | reverse complement strand
ACATCTTGTTACGTAAAACCACGATAATTTCTAATTGCAACCCTATGATGTATATTTTGACCAAACAATTGCTAGGGGGAAAATATTCCAAATGGATAGTTATCCTGCAGGAATTTGACTTGGAATTTGAGAAATCCAAGGCAAAGAAATCTTTGGTGTTTGCGGAACTGATGTGTGATTTCTCCTCTACTGATATTGAAACAGTGGCAGAAGAGTCCATTGCGGACGAATATTTGTTTCTTATCAGTACACTTGATCCATGGTATGGGGATATTATTGTGTATCTCCAAACCCAATCTTTTCGGCCTGACATTTCACGAACTCAGCGACGGAAAATACGCTTCCAATCCCAACAGTATAATATCATTGGTGATACACTTTATCGACGTGGAGCGGATTCTGTTTTCCGACGTTGTCTAACTCATGAAGAAGCTGAAAAGGTGTTAAATGACTCCCATTCTGGAGCATGTGGCGGTCATATGTCTGGGTATGCCACAGCCCAAAAGATATTGCATGCAGGTTATTTCTGGCCAACGTTGTTCAAAGATTGCATTTATGCGGTTCGGAAATGCCACAACTGTCAAATTTTTGATCGAAAAATGCGCGCGCCACCCACTCCTCTTCACCCTATAATTGTTGTTGGTCCTTTCGCGAAATGGGGTATCGATTTTATCACATGTAACCCTCACTCGGCCGGGGGGCATGCCTATATTATTCTCGCAGTAGATTATTTTACAAAATGGGCCGAGGCGATGCCTACATATTCAGCTGACGGCAAGACTGCTGCAACATTCGTATTTAATCATATAATTGCTAGGTTCGGTGTTCCTCAAGCTATTATTACAGATCATGGAAGTCATTTTCGGAACATCATGATGACTGAACTAACAGAACAACTTGGCCTACGCCACGATAGTTCCACTCCGTACTATCCACAAGCAAATGGTCTGGTGGAAGCCATTAACAAAGTTTTAGTCACCATGATTAAACGAATCATTGGTATTCATAAGACGAATTGGCATTCCATGTTATTTTCAGCACTTTGGGCATATCGAACCTCAGTTAAAACATCAACGGGTTTCACTCCTTTTCAACTGGTTTACGGTTTGGAAGCTGTGCTGCCGATTGAATGCGAAATACCGTCACTAAAATTAGCCATAGAATTACTTCCAGCTACGTCTGAAGAGGAAAAACGTTTCTTGTACTTGGCCCAATTAGATGAGAATCGACGAAGTGCTGCAATAGCAAATGAGGCTCATGTTAAAAGGATAAAAGCTCAGTATGATAGAAATGTGACCCCTCGAAATTTTTCAGAAGGAGACCTAGTTTTACTTTATGATCAAGCTAACGACAAGCTAGGAGCTGGAAAATTCGTGCCTATGTGGCATGGTCCTTACATTGTGAAACGAAAGTTAGCAAAAGGGGCCTATGAGTTAGTAGATTTTGATGGTGTCTCTTTAGATAAACCCAGAAATGGGCTTTATCTAAAGAGATATTACGCTTAAACAAGGTGTGGAGATTTTTTGTTAGTTTTAGATTTCTTTACTGTTGGTGTGTTTTAGATTAAAAAGTGTTCCTAGTTTAGAAGTGTGTTTTTCACTATGACTGCTTATCTGAGTTTTACTCTTGATATTGCAGATGTCGACGTCTCTTCAAACCTACATTGGTTTTGCTGATGGTGCTTGTCGTAGTACACGGAACATTTCTTCCACAACTTGGGTTATCTATTCACCCTCTGACGAGTTAGTATCCATGCATGGGGTAAGCCTTGGTCAAACAACAAATAACATTGCCGAGTATAGTGCAGTGATTGAGTTATTATCTGAGTCCATATCATTTGGAATTCAGAGTTTGATTGTAAGGATGGATTCTGAACTTGTTGTATTACAGCTTAACAGGGTTTATACCATTAGAAATCCGGTGTTATTACGGTTATTTTTGAGAGTTCGTCTCTTGGAACGTGAATTTGATTACATTGAATATCAGCATATTCCAAGACATTTAAATACATTAGCAGATTCAATTTCTTCTAGTATGATAAATAGACATTTGCAATAATTAAAAGCAGTAAAACAAACAACATTCACATATGTACACAGATAGCCGTCAAAATAGTGATATATATCATAGGAGTGTGTTCAAAAAATATACATCGTCTTCGATCATAGGTTGGAAACACCTTATGATCGGCAAAAATGATAATACAAAAGTCACAAAAATGAGTCTACATGATCATCCCATCACTGATGATGATCTCGATAAGAAACAACTGCTCGGGCCACCCTGCATAGGAACCTCCTGAAAGGTCCTGGGACTCCAATCACATATCTCTGTAGCCTGAGAGGAATGTCATCTATATTGGTCTCTGGTATATCTAGAGTCAAGCGCTCTAGATGATGCTCCAAATCAGTCAAAATCTCTACTGATTGGCCTGCTGGGGCTGGTGCGGGCGCAACTGGTTGTCTCCTCTCGAAAGGTTGGAGATGAGCTGGTCGATGTGGACCCACGTTTGTATTCAAAAAAAATTTGGTTATTAGTTTTCTAAGACGATAAAAAACTAAAAAAAATTAGAACTTAGCAAACGTTGAAAAATAATTTTACCTGAATCATCCCACTGTTCCCCTGCAGGGAGAGACATCTCTCCGTCACCGCGGAAATCTATTCCGGCATACGGAAAATCCTCTATCATAAAAACTTGGCGATCCAGCCAACAAAAATATGAAGAAGGGAATCGTACAATCTCAGTGCCCTCAATAGCATGACGGGCCATCAGCGCGGACCAACGAAACATTCTCGGTTCTCGAGGTCGACCGACATCAACGGCAATACTTTGTGGAGCTAATTGAGGGATCCTCTCCAAAGAAAAAGAAACGACGATGGATCCGTATCCAAAGTTTTTCAGTTTCCCAGTTTTTGCTCTGGTAAGTTGGCCTTTTATATTGGCCAACACAGCTTCACACCAGTTAAAGATGGTGCCGCGAAAACAGTCCACTGCAACACGCATTTGGGAACCAGTAGCCACATGAAGCGCGACACTCCCACACAGTTTGGTAACAGTAAAAGCTATAACTTTCAACTCAGGACGGATGATATGTTTTATGTCAATCCGTTTGTCCCGAGGATTTGCTTGATCATTGAAAAATTCGAGTTGAAGACTAGCGACAGTCTGGCCACCTGGCCTAGTCCCAAACAAGGATACATGTTCGCCCCTCTTGGACAAACCAGTCAAGAAGTATATATCTTCCAGCTCAATTTCGAGCCGGTGACCACCAATGAAGAAGCACTGGTCCTCTACGTTCCATCTGTTTACCAACCATGTTAAGAGTTCCACTTGTGCCCTCATGCCAGAGATGGCCCAGAATTTGTATAAGCCACATGCTTTTAATGCCCTTTGTGTGGGAAAATGGAGCAGGACGGCTTCATCTACTTCCTCGTGCTCTCGCTCTCACCAGATAAGCACCTTGTTAATCCTGCAATACAAAATAAGGCAAGTTAGAATGATATTATTTGAAAAATTTTGGCAGATAAATGAGAAAACCGTGCTTTAAAATTGACCGCGCGGGTACCGCACCCGCTCTTTGTAAACAGAGCGTAGGTCCGCACGCGGGCTGTGTGCCGGGTGCAGTACCCACGATTTTTTCCTTTTAGGAAAAAATCGGGGTCCGCAGGTAACCTGTGTCCCACCTGCGGACCCCGCAGGCGCATTTTTGAACCATTTTTTGCCTTAAAAAATCAAACTAAAGCCTAAAAACAAATTTCAAACGGATGAAAAACAAGATAAGGAGGTCGTGGATTACCTGGGGCTGACAGTTTTCGATTCCAACGGTTGAATTTTCTAGAATCTTCACGGGAACTTTTTTAACCAAAAGCTTTTTACTTTTCACTCTGGAACTGAACAGTAAAAATGAAATAGAAAAAGTCCTTTTATAAGTTTTTTCGAATGAATGAATTTTTAATTTATTTATTTTTCACTTTAAAAGAGTATCTTTGAAAGCATTTTTACTTATCTTAAACAGGTATGTGTAATGTTTTGAGTTTTTGTGCAGAAACAGGATTTTTCAGGTGAACTGATCATTTTTCAACAAAGAGCATACTTTTATCACTTTTTCGGACTCTTTCAAAAATTTACATGAAACTTTGGGATTCTTTTAAGCCTTTTCGGACTCTCAAATATAGAAATATTGCAGAGTATACATTATTGAACTAATTAAAATGATGAATAGTCGTCCCTTAGTATAAGTTTACCCCTTTAGATCGAATGGACTATTTGAAAAGGTATACGTTGACTAAATACGATTGATAGAGTTCTCTCTTGCATTATTTCATCTTTTGGGCTGGGGCTAAATTTACGAAAAAGTACCAACTGGAGTTTTCTTACAAGTTTTCCTTACGACTCCCTAGTATTTGAAAAACTTTCTTAGGGTTTACCCTGTCTATCTTCTTATAGTTCATTTAACGAGTAAAGGAGCAGAACAGAGTTTCGAGGAACGAACCACTCCTTCTCAGGGTTCGAATTTTAAACTAAGTTGGACTCATCTGAAGGATGAGCTTATAACCAAGCAAATGTTATCCTCCTCAAACTTGTCAAAAATAAAGAGGTACTTTCCAGAAATGGTGGGGGAAAAAGAGAGAAAAATGGGTGTGTTTGTTGTATTTTAAATTTTTCGAAAATTCAGTCAACCACTCTTGAACACGACACTTTCATTCACCTGGGTTGGGAAATCCTTTGCCTAACAGTTAATCAAACCACATTGAAATTCTTCAGCCGGTTTCTGGGTATTAGCTTTGGGTCAATTGTTACCAAGCCATCTACAGTGTCGTTATGTGTCCAAGAGAACAGTTCAAATAAACCATTCATCTGCAAAATATCTGTCATCCATCTTTTGACCATCCCTGAGTCAGTCCTTGTCGATATATTTTTAAAACTTGATCTGTGATTTCGAGTTGTGGGCTTTCCTACGACAGATCGCTTTATATCGACATCAGCACATTATCTAGGAAGTTGATCCAGAAATCGTCAGTACCTTGAAATCTGCATGCCTTAATGGCAGGTTTCTCGCCTTCGACGACAGGTTGCATCATTGACCTTCGATCGAATGATTTCGTGAGATGTTCGACTTCAGCTCATTCATTCACATTTCATGGATTGTACTGAGTACTTTGAGAACCATTGACATTACTGGTGGTTTCTCTCACACTTGTTAACAGTTCACATCATTGACTGGTAATCAAGTGGTTTCTACCATGTTCGACTTCAATACATTCATTCACATGGATAGAATCGTACTGGTTCGAGATACGGAAATCAAGACCCTGGATCTAGTTTCCACCATCCAGGCTGCGAGGAATTTTGTTGTCATCTATACCGTAGACTTTTGATAAACAGATGGCTGCGTCCATACTGTGTCTACATATATTTGTACTATGATGTATTCAAAATCATTCCTGTATCAGAACGATTTCGGTTAGTTTATAGTTAGTTTTTATCTGAGTATGGGAATGCCTACCTCAGTGATGACATATACATGTATATATTTTGCATTGAATGTTTTTACAGGTACCGACTGGGGTGTCCACAGGATGATCTTTGAAATGATAAAGTATTGCACTCTTCATATATGACAGACTACAGCTTCATCTATTCCAGACTTTGCACTTTAGGGGGCAATTTGTTACACTAAAATCTGTCATCCTGACATTTTACTATGAGTATGAGCTCATTATTACTCATACTTCCTCCTTTTGCAAGTCTAACATACCAGCTCCTCATGTCAAGCTTCAAAATCAGAGAAAAGTCCCTAAAATCCCCTAAGAATTGGTATCGCACTTTCTCTATACATTCCCTGCGGTCCCGCACCTAAATCTCAGCCTGCCTGCGGAACCATACCGCACGTTCTTTGTGTAATGGGTGCGGACCTCTGTAAAATACAAAAAGGCGAGAAAGTAAAGATAAAAAGTGAATTTCAAATGAATTCTAGAAGATTCTAGATGGGAATTTTCAGGAATGGATACGCTTTGAGAAGGTTCATGCATCCCTCACTTGATGGAGCTAACCCCTTGATGTAAGGAGCTAATCCCTTTGAAGGAGGATTCTATCCCTTCATATTTGGAACAAGAAACCTCCTCTTTTCCACTATAAAAAGAGGCCTTGGGTAGCCTCAAAAGGAGTTCAAGCTTAAGATATTTGAAGTTAAATGCTGTTGAAATTCAGACTTTGTTAACTAAGACTTTCTGTGAGGTTAAATCACTCATCTCTATTTGTCTTGGTTCAAAGAGTGCAATGCTTGTCAAATTAGAAGAGATTCCTGCTTCGGACCCCAGGAGGACCTGCACAACATCAAGGCACAGGTTGTAAAGGTTTTCTTATTTGAAGTTAATACAAATATACTCATTTCTCTCATTAAATTGTCTATTCTTGGTTTATTTCATAAATTCATTGTGTGTTGAGTCACTTGTGTGTGTGTTTCATCTCTCTCATACACCATGTGTGTGTTTAACATGGTATCAGAGCGGGCAATTGCTGGCCCTGCTCCAAATTGAGTGAGCCATTTGTGTTTATGGCCTGTGCATATACGCAAAATTGTGGCCATTTTGCAGCATTTAGGAATTTTTACTGCTGACGAGTTTTTGCCGCCATTCGAAGTGTATCTAGAGGAGCGACATTCAGAAATTGGCGGCATTCGGCATTGGTTTTGAAGAAGCGTACTTGCCCATCTGAAGGTTTTCATTCTCATTTACGCAATTTCTATTAATTTTGCATTTCAGAGTTCTTTAACGGAAAACTACATTTAAAGAGAGTTTACGAGTAGAAGTTTCGCTTTTTAATGGAAAAGAATTTTAGTCTTTAAGCTGGCGAGCTATTAGAAAATTTTGGGTTTACGAAGAATTTGAGTTTTTCATTCGAAGATTCTGTGAAATTTTTGAATTTTTGCTATATGTTCCGGAAAAAAAAACTCATAACCATATTTGAAAAGAAAAAAAATTCGCACTGCTACGCAGTTACGGAATCTCTCTGCTCTCTGTTGTTTTTAAAAAATAAAAAAAAATTAAAAAAAAAAAATCTCTGCAAGAATTTCACGGCTTTTACGCCCCCCTCACTCTGCAAATTCATTTAATATACACCTCCCCATACCATTCGACCCTCCCACCGCTCTGCAAACTCCGGCCTCTCCTCTATCCGCCCCCTCACAAAATTTAAAAAAAAAAAAAATTCACACAGCGTACGGCCCTCCCATATAAGGCCTCCCCTGCGCCTCAACTCACAGATGTGCCCTCCCCCTCACGCCACTCAACTCGCCCCTCCCTTACAGCTACGCCCTCCCCATAAACTCCGCTCCCACCTTACTCCTCTGCACTCCCCTCGACCTGCTCTAACCCTTACCCTCTATGCACTCACCCGCCTCCTTCCTCACCTTACGCACATCGCCCCTTCCATACGGCAGCTTCCTCCATAACTAATACGCTCCCTCACATACTCGACCCCCCTCCCCTTTTAATTAACCACCCCTCCCCTTTTAAATTCGTTTTTATATTTTTGAATTTTTTAATATACCCCCCCTTTCACATATTCCACCTCTCATTTCGACTTCCTCATATTTAGTTTTCAAATTTTTAAATTAAAATCCCCCACCATATAGTTACCCCCCCCCTCTTTTTAAATTCATTCTTAAAGTTTTTTTAATAAGATTCCCTCAGCCATTATCCCATTTTATATTAATATTTTCCCTTTCCCTCATTTAAAATATCTTTTCCCATTATTAAATACCCCTCCCTTACGTATATCTATTCCCTTTTAAATAAATCCCATTCCCTTATTTTAATAACCCCCTCCCCTTTCATATAATTCCCTCATTTCCAGTAAAATTTCTTTTTCTTTTTAAAATTTTCCCATTTTTAATTATTCTCATTTTTTTAAAATTAATTTTTAATTAATTAAAAAAAAAAAAAAACAGCAGAGAGAGAGAGGAGAGAGAGGAAGAACATTGAAGAAAGAAAATGAACAGCAGTAAATGAAATGAAGAAAATGGCATATGAAGAAGATGGATTGAATACATTGCAGATTTACATTCTATGATTTGTGGCATTGATTTGAAGGGTGTTTTTTTTGAAGAAATTGACATTTGAAGACAATTTTCCATCATTGAAAACAGCTATTTGAAGAAGAGAAATCAGCTGCCCCAAGGCTTCTTGCACATTGTTTTTGCTGCACTTTTTTGCAAGAGATTTTGTATTGAACTCACATTGTGAGTGAATATTGCTTCTTCATTCATAATCAGTACTTGAGTTGATGTAAATCATTTATGATTTCCCTCCATCATTTGAGGAGCACACTTTGTACTTTGAGAATTCCTTGGAGTCATTTGTAGTTGTTGAATCACATTGTAAACGGGTGCATTTTCGGTTGTAGCCGGCACCCTTTCATTTTTGAGCCTAAGTTGTCAAAATGGCTAAAATCAATGAGGTATTAGTGTTGTTGAATAACCTCATTCATTCAAATGTTCATGATATGATAAAAATGAGCAAGGATGCTCTATGTAACATTCAGAGTTGTTTGCTAGATGCACAAGAGAAGATTGAGTTTTTGCAGTTGGAATCTCAGCTTCAGCAAGAAGAACTTCAGCAGAAGTGTCACCATTCTGAACCTGTTTCTGTTCAGAACATTGTGAAAGACTCCCATCAGCAGCAAGTCAGCAAAGTTCCAGTTGATCCTCATTCAGTTCCTTGTACTAGAGCAGATGTACATGCAGATGCAGCCACTCAGCCTGCACTTCCTAAGCCCATCATCAGACCTTGGGAAGAGCTTGTCCACAACAAGCACAGAACTGGTCTTGGATATGACAAGGATGTGTCCTTTCATATTCTAGACTACACAAAGCCCATCAGATTTCAGAGTGCCGGATTCATGTATGACAGTTCACCTGCAGCTGTTCCAGATCCTGTTCCACTTCCACAACAGATTGAGAAATGCCAACACTGTGATCGAGTTGGCCATATGAAAGATCACTGTTTTGATCTTCATCCATGCAAGCAATGTGGTCGGCACACTCATTCTTCAGACAGATGCTTCAGACACAAGCCTCCTGCAAGAACCAAGATTCATCTTGGATGGATCGCTTCTTGGCAATGGGCATCAGCAGCCAAGAAGATGTTTATGACACATGTTAGAACTTGTTCACGGATATTGAACAAACTTGCAGTTGAGTTTTCACCATCATTTCACCTTGTCCCTGACAGGGGGGAAAATGGTGGTCATGTACAAGCTTTAACGACAGATCAAGCGAGCCTGAGCCACAATCTCTCATTCCATGTTTAGAGTTGTAGTCAGCAGTTCAAGCGAGTCTGAGCCACAATTCGTCATTCCGGATTCAGAGATGTAGCCAGAGACACGGATGCCCATGAGCATGTGTTCGGTTGGTGGACAACCTTAAACCATCATCTTTGGTTGGTGGATAACCTAAAACCATCATCTTTGGTTGGTGGATAACCTAAAACCATCATTTTCGGTTGGTGGATAACCTAAAACCATCATCTTTGGTTGTTGGAAAACCTAAAACACACGGGTAGTAGGAAGCCTCCCTTCTTTTGGGTGAAGGTCTCCCTTTTTTATGAGGGACAATTCCTCTAGTAGAAGCTTTCAGCTTCTTGCCAGTTTTGGAAGAGTTCCGGGAACTGCAACAAGTTTTGCGTTCCAGTGTTTGTGGTCATCCTAAAACCACCTCTTTTTTCCAACATTTCAAAGAGTTGATTCAGCCCAAGTGCTGCCATGTATACTTTGTAGATTTGTATTACAACTCTTTTCTTGGACTCACACATACCCCTTCGGATTAAGGGGGGATGTTGGAACACCTAATCCTACATGGGTAGGTGTGGAATATAAAAAGTCACAATGGAGTCCAAGTGACCTTGGAATATGAAACCAAGAGTCACACAATTGTACTATAAATGTACATCTTTGTATAATGGAAAAAAGAAAGCCTCACGCTTATCTTTCATTGTGTGTTGTTTCTCTTGTGTGTGCATTCTTCTCCTCATACACCATGTGTGTGCTTCAACATGGTGTTTAACT
>JAXQQM020061273.1:0-46604 GCA_034641835.2 Pinus albicaulis | reverse complement strand
GAGGCTATTTATTATAGGGTAAGATTCCCCATTGACATGGACATGTAATCTTGAGCACAAACTTAATATTGTATGTGAACGCAGGTCGTTTATATGCTGGTGGTTCAACAACAATAAATGTTTTTGCCTGAATTTAATTGCTTGACACTGCTAGGTAGTGTTTTCTGTAAAACGAAAGCAGAGAATACAAGTATCCAAGACACATTATTAATTGGTTCATATATATTTTTTGTAAAACATAAAAATCGGGTATTAAAAGTAAAATAATAATTAGCATAAGCTTTTAGAGAATTTGGGGATTGGATAGTGCAGTTTGATAGGAAATGCTTAAAAAATAAAAACTTCATTATAAACAGCCTCAAAATATTTTCTTCACAAGGTTCTCTGGTTTCTAGGCCTGGCCCATGACAGCCTGCCTTTACCCTTTGTTGGTTCAACTTCTTGCTTAGCAGGAAACACAAGGGCTAGGGAAGAGAAAAAGAGATTTCGAATGCAATGCTTTCAACTTGAAATGCTTTAAAGAAATAAGTACGTACACTTTAAGCAGGCTACTAGAATCACCCACCTATGGAAATGGAAACTATTTGAGCATCAAATGCTTGATCCTCAAGTAGCTTCCATTTTCTTGGCAAACTGTGCTCCTGACTAGGCATAAGCAACCTCTTCCTATGAACTATACTGTCTCAGGAAGCCAAATATATGGCCAAATGTCGCATTACATTGTGCTGAGAAAGGTACAACTCAGAGGCACTTCCATAATTGATGGCTGGTCTCCTATTACATCCAATTAAGAAGAAAACACAATGTATAAGATAAAGGAAGCCATGATCAAAGAGCTTAGCACAAAAAATAGTCGAGAAGGTACTTACCTGAGATTGCTTACTAAATTCAACAGATTTCTACTTGCAAAGGCACTTTCCTGAGATTGCTAGTCAAATTCAACATATTTTTACTTGCAAAGGCACTTACCTGAGGTTTCTTGTCAAATTCAACAGATTTCTACTTCCAAGTTCTAACAAGATGACAAAAGCATCTCGCCACTCCATTTTTTGCATATAAACCCAGATATCCAACAATGATTCCGCACAAATTTTTCTATCCGATGGAAATGATCCCAAGTCTATGAAGCAAACCCTCTTCCTTTTTATCGAGGTTGAACTTTTGGTGCATATACACTGTATATAACTATTAGTGCATGACCTGGGATTTTAGAATTGAGACTTGATCAGCAATGACTTTACAGTTTTGATTCGAAGTTCATGAATTTCAGCTCAGGGCTGCTAATTTTCTAGATTTTTCTTCCTACTTAAAAGAATGTAAGTTATTGTTGACTCTCTTTGTATTCGCAGTCTGAATGCAATATAATTATCTGGGGTCTATTTCCCTGTAAAGCAAAAGGCACTTCATTTATGAGAAGGGTTTTGATGGTTGAGGCAGTAAAACTACAAGAAAAAATAAATCTGAAACTTTTGTGCTTACAAAATTTGCAAGCTAGTGATGACCCTGAGAAGTATGAACTCTATGTTGGTAAAGAATTAATCTCTCTATTTGTGGCTTTTCAAATAAAGTTAGATATGCATAATTAATCTTTCGATCGGTGGCTTTTCAAATAAAGTTGCATATGCATAAACATGTATCACGTATAAGGTGTATAATAATTGGTCTGTGTGCGGTTTAGTTTCAGATTCAAATCTCATGGAAGAGGTTGAGGATGAAAACCACTTTTAGGGAATTAAAATATCTCATGAGACATTCAAGCTTGACTGAGCTTATCTCTACTTGAGAGTAGAAAAAAGCATGTAACAAAGCAAAGATGCCCTGAAACTTGTCTTTGCAATTTGAGGGGATGATTTGATGCCCTTTGAAGCGCAATCAATATCTTAGACACAAGTTAGAATAAATTTACCATTCTGGAAAAAATCCCATAGGTATTCATGTGATGATTCTCATAGGTATTCATGTGATGATTCAATAGGGATTAGTTTGTCACACCCTGTTTCTGTTTTTGCATGCACTACACAATCAGTTGCAGCTGGAGAGATTTTACTTTACATATTGCTTTATGAAATGCCAGCCAACACAGCTTCAGAGAATAAGAAGGTAGATATGTTTACAAGAAGTTTTACTTTACATATTGCTTTATGAAACGCCAACACAGCTTCAGAGAATAGGAAGGTAGATATGGTTACAACATGCCTACTCATCAGCGAAGAGTCTTGACTGCAGTATATCATGATATTGAGTAGGTTGAATTCCTAAGTCTAATCCTTTCACAACAGAGCAGGAGGTTGAATTCCTAAGTCTAATCCTTTCACAACAGAGCAGGAGCAGTACAATCTTAGCAATGGATGAACCATGAAAAGGGTTACTGAGACATAAAGCAAACTATGGCTCTACCATACCCTATATGATTTCACAATCAATTGGGTTTAGTTTTTTGATTAAAAAACTTGATCTAATTTCATGATACATGGTTGATTTGAGGTCCAGCGGATTATTATCATATAACACTGATAATGAGTGGAATGTACTTATAATATTTGTGAGAACAATTTAATCAGACTCAAAAGAATATTTAATTTACAAGAAAAAGACTATCAACTGCTCTCTATTTTATTTCACTGGGTAGTGATGATTGTCCAGCAATATTTCAGAATGGTTAACCTCATATTGGCTTCTTGTGCAGAAGAAACAGAGCTGGGTGGTTCTCTCAACATACAGAAGTAACCGTATTTCTCTCTTTCTTACTCTGTATTGCTGAAGTGTGAAAAAATATTACAATGGCCATTTCAGAATTTAGGATAGATGAATTTCCCAAAATAGATGATCACATGCTCGATTCAATGATTACTCTACATATGCATGGTGGTAAATTGTAGTAAAATGTAAACTAAAATTTGTGCAAACTGTTAATGCTGCCAATTAATTTAACCTTTTTACTTTGATGAATCAATATTTACTATTTTTGCTGACAATGAAGCACCAAGAATATAACGAGCATATCTTTCGAAATCTATTCCCATAACTCTCTAAGCATGTTGATCGGAATTCCTGGTTGGATTTATATGTAGATTTGTATGCATATGCTTTATACCAACTTGAATCCTATTAACAGTTGTTGTCTTTAACTTGGGTGTTATATTCTTCCACTACCTCAAATTCTGGAAGCTTTCACAATCCTCTTCTCCTTTTCTTTGTGATCACTAGATGTAGGTCACGCAGTGATTAGCTATTGATTATAGGGTAAGATTCCCCATTGACATGGACATGTAATCTTGAGCACAAACTTAATATTGTATGTGAACGCAGGTCGTTTATATGCTGGTGGTTCAACAACAATAAATGTTTTTCCCTGAATTTAATTGCTTGACACTACTAGGTAGTGTTTTGTGTAAAACGAAAGCAGAGAATACAAGTATCCAAGACACATTATTAATTGGTTCATATATATTTTTTGGAAAACATAAAAATCGGGTATTAAAAGTAAAATAATAATTATCAGAAGCTTTTAGAGAATTTGGGGATTGGATAGTGCAGTTTGATAGGAAATGCTTAAAAAATAAAAACTTCATTATAAACAGCCTCAAAAGATTTTCTTCACAAGGTTCTCTGGTTTCTAGGCCTGGCCCATGACAGCCTGCCTTTACCCTTTGTTGGTTCAACTTCTTGCTTAGCAGGAAACACAAGGGCTAGGGAAGAGAAACAGAGATTTCGAATGCAATGCTTTCAACTCCAAATGCTTTAAAGAAATAAGTACGTACACTTTAAGCAGGCTGCTAGAATCACCCACCTATGGAAATGGAAACTATTTGAGCATCAAATGCTTGATCCTCAAGCAGCTTCCATTTTCTTGGCAAACTGTGCTCCTGACTAGGCATAAGCAACCTCTTCCTATGAACTATACTGTCTCCGGAAGCCAAATATATGGCCAAATGTCGCATTACATTGTGCTGAGAAAGGTACAACTCAGAGGCACTTCCATAATTGATGGCTGGTCTCCTATTACATCCAATTAAGAAGAAAACACAATGTATAAGATAAAGGAAGCCATGATCAAAGAGCTTAGCACAAAAAATAGTCGAGAAGGTACTTACCTGAGATTGCTTATTAAATTCAACAGATTTCTACTTGCAAAGGCACTTTCCTGAGATTGCTAGTCAAATTCAACAGATTTTTACTTGCAAAGGCACTTACCTAAGGTTTCTTGTCAAATTCAACAGATTTCTACTTCCAAGTTCTAACAAGATGACAAAAGCATCTCGCCACTCCATTTTTCGCACATAAACCCAGATGTCCAACAATGATTCAGCACAAATTTTTCTATCCGATGGAAATGATCCCAAGTCTATGAAGCAAACCCTTGTTTCCTCATTGAGGACATCAATACTAGTTTCCAAGACTCTAAGAAGCCCTTCTTTGTGATAATCTGAGATTGGTTCCCCATTTAAGAGCTTGTTCTTGGCTCTCTCCCATGCCGGGAGAGGCTGACCATGCAAAGAGCTTCCGATTACCTTCAAAGCAAGTGGAAGGCCTTTACATTATGCTTGCACCTGTGATTCATACATTAACAACTATAAGTGGAAATTCTATAGATGGAAACTCCATCAAACACGTACTTTTGTTGTTGAAGACGTAGTTTTCTCATCTAATAAGCTCAAAGACCTAAAGTTCATAGTTTTTGTGATAAACATGATTCTATTAAGACCATTCAGTACATGTCTAGAATCTTTATTATTGGAACATTGATTAACAACACAAGTATCACTGTAGCAGGAAATCTCATTATAGGGATATGCCACTGTAGTAATAGCTTGTAATTACAAACATATAAAGTGATTGTGTATATTGCAATTAGTAAAATCAACCAAAGTCACACCAAACTTAACACTATAATATAACGCATTTCAACAGGATTACAGTATTGTCAGAGTTATACCTGCCATACTAGAGTTTCAGCTGCAGTGGAAGGGATTGACCTCTGTCCAAAAGCCCAAAAGCAGAAAAGGGACAGAGCATCTGTATCATCTAACAATGGCAATTGATAAAGTTGAGTAGAAGGTGTTTTGGGTATGGTAGAACAATCTCGGGTTGTCACAAGTGTTTTATATTCTTCCCCATCAAATAACACTTTTTCCAAATCTGCCCTTGACCAGACATCATCCAACACCACCAGAGTTGGCCTTGCTTGCCTTAGCAGCTGCTGCTATAGCTGTCTATGTGCATCCTTGACATTCTGAAATTTGGGTTTCTTCCTACGAACAATGTTCTCCCACATAGTCTCTAAAATTCCCTTTAAATTTGGGAACTGTGAAACAGTGATAAAAATGATATCGTTTTGGAAAATCCCTCTCTTTGGTTCACTGATCTCGGTTATAAGTGAGGGCTGATATAATAATTACAGTGGTCTGATAAATACATTTGTTGTGAACTGATCTCTTTCTAACAATGACATTTCTGAAGTTTGATACGTTGTTACTAGGTTAGTTATTTGCAGCAGCTCTTGATTCCTTGCATCTGGTAATCGATCTCGACTCGTCACTCATTAAATATGCTTTATAACTATAAGCAATTGCTTTGTAAATAAGCGCAATGGTTTTAGTTCCTGAAACAGGGGAGGGGGTCTTTTAAGCGGAATGGGTCTGTCTCCTCGTATTCTTGGTCTATCTGCTTCACTTGATCTGCTAATGGGATCTTGGATGCTACAAGAGCGCGTCCACACCATTGGCTATTGCAATTTCGGAGTATTACTTGATTCATTTCGTCCCCTTTAATGCTATTACTTCTGATCTTGTAGTGAAGTTTCACATGTTTAGAGGCTCAGTAGCTGCAGAATCAATATAAAGGGTAGTTTTTAGTGTTATTTTTAATTCGTTCTGACTATTTTAGCATTGGCGCTACCGGTCCCTGGCATGTGTGATTTGAGCGATGATTGATCCCTGGGTTGCAGGGCATTTCACCTAAATATTGCTGCCAACTTGTTCAAGATGATTAGGGGTCTGTTTGCTGGAGCGGATTGATTCCTGGCAACTTATTCAAGAAGTCTTAATTAGGGATTTGTAACTTATTCAAGAAGTCTTAATTAGGGATTTGTAGGGGTTTGATGTTGATTATTTAGTGTTATTTCAAGTCCGAGTTCATTTAGCGTTAACGTTGTCTATGCCTGACTTGGGAAGGAATTGGTCCTTGGGCTGCAGGGTAAATATATTCCTCTATATTGCGAGTTGATCATAGAAAGCAGAATATTTTCTGAAATCCTATCCAACTAACAGCCATCCAGCGATCCGACGAAATTTCGCAGGTCTATGGATCTAAAACTCTCTGTGTACTTTGTAGCGTTGGATATATTTTGTGATTCAATACCACAATCTGCAATCTTGGGTATACATAGTGCAGTAAATTTTAAGTAGGACAATGGATTCTTCACCACAATCTAGGCAGAAATTGTGTAGGACAATTGATTGACAGGTAGTTTATTAGGGCATTTTGGGGTCGAATACATTGTCTACGAGGTTTGCCGTTAATTTCTGATGGGTTGTTTTTAGTTATTAGTATATGTTCATGTGCTCTGTTTGTTTGAGCTTTAATGTGAAAATTGAGGATGAGCATGGTAATACGTTTAGTTTAGTTTAATATATGTTTTTTTCTAATCTCTACTACTGCTTTTGCCATAATCTCCTATTACATATACTGTTTTGGGCCACTACCTTGAATGTGTTACAAATAATGCTTCCATTTGACCTTGGTACAATAAAGTTGCTTCGGCTTGTATTTCTGAAAGTTCATTTCTATGTTCAATTAGGATTCCGTGTCTAAATTTACTTTACAAACTTGTGATTCTGATATGCAATGAAATCAGAGTCAAATTAGACACTTTTGCATTTTTGCTCGAATATGTCGAAATCTATTCCCATAACTCTCTAAGCATGTTGATCGGAATTCCTGGTTGGATTTATATGTAGATTTGTATGCATATGCTTTATACCAACTTGAATCCTATTAACAGTTGCTGTCTTTAACTTGGGTGTTATATTCTTCCACTACCTCAAATTCTGGAAGCTTTCACAATCCTCTTCTCCTTTTCATTCATTTCCTTGGGCATGTGAATTGATATCTGGCTAATCTAAATGAAACTATAGTTTGATTGTGAAGGTTTTCAATCATAATTCAATGTGGAAGTCAAAAGGTCTACTAACATCATTTCTATGTTCATTTCAGATTACTTGTTCTAAAATTATTTTCCAAACTTGCGATTCTGATTTCCAATGAAATCAGAGGCAAACAAGTTACTGCTGCTTTTTGGCTCAAATCTGTCAATTTCCATCCATCCCCTAGAACTGTCCAAGTTTGTTATTTGGCTATCTGTATCCTAATTCCTTTATATCTATTTTTGACAATCAATATCTTAATTTCTTTGTTTAACATCAAATTAATTACAATTGATTTCTTTCTAGCTTCTTCCTTACGGCGTTTCCTTTGCAACATTAGGTGCAATTGCTAGTTATATTTATATAATAAATTCAAAATATAACTAAATATTTTTATATTGGTAATAAATTTATTTTAGAATTTTACTATAAAAAAAGGTAGATTTATAGTTTCCACATAATTTTGCATCAAAACAAGGTGGATGAAATATTTATCCTTCATATAGCTAGCATATAAAGGAGAAGAAAACATAGATATGTAGAAATGAAACATAGAAATTGATAGCATATCGTTTCCACGTGAGAGAGTCTACATCGCAACAAATCCAAAACAGAAAACAGTGAAGCCAATAGAAACATAACGTCCAAACAAAAACCATAGTCTAGCCCAGAAACCTGAACATAGTGCAGAATATTTGTCCAAAAAGATGTAGTGGAAAAAAAAAACTATGGAAAGAGGATGCGACCATGGTCCATCAGATGACCAGATATATTGTGGAAAAAGTGTAAGTATCCATCCCCTAGGAGCAAGCCCTTCTTGGACAAGAGATCAGCCTCAGAGTTTTGTTCTCGGAAAATGTGATGCATAGGTGCATAGTGGAATGTATTGAGGAGATCCTCGGTCCTTTTGCACCAATATCTGAGGTTTGGAGGGTCGAAGAATATATGTCCGTTGAAAGTCTGCACAATGGTCTAAGAATCCCCATAAATGTAAATAGGATCAAATTCCAGTCTCCTAGCAAACCATAACACACTGCATAGCACCAGAAGTTCCACCTTTGTATTTGTCCCATCCCCTCCTCCCCAGGTTAATGTATATTTGTCATCCAAAGCCCTGTACAGGACAACACCACATCCAATTATACCATCTTTTTTCGCGCCATCAAAGAATCCAATAGACATCATAATATCAGTTCTCTGCATACAGTGGGACAAGTCCCAAATCAAACAAGGGCGTAGAGGCAGATCAGAAAGCCAAGATAGAATCTTTGCCATAGTGCAGGAAGGGTAACCAATATAACCATCAAATATGACCTGATTCCTAGTTTTCCAGAGCTCCAATATAATAAAAAAGGGAAGTCGTGAGTCCACAACCCGACATTTGATGGCACATTCCAAGTAGAGGTGGATATAAGAAAATGTTGTGCACGAATGAGGAAATGAAAGAAAGTAAGATCCCATACCTGAACAACAAAATTGTAGTTGAGAAATAAATGTTCAGCAGTCTCCACATCAGAGCCACAACGTGAACAAAGACTCGGTCCATTGAAACCTCTTCGGCATAGGTTATCCCATGTGAGAATCTTGTTCTTCCAAACAAGCCATGCAAACAAAATAATATTCAATGGGATTCACATCCTCCAGATGGGTATGAACCAGGATCGGTCGTGCCCCCAATAGGAAGAATGAATACTGTGGGATATCTTTTATGATGAGAACACCTCCTCGAGTAGGGTCATCCCAAATAATCCCATCCCGAGTCCCCTTGCTAGTCAGGTTGGCTTTACGCAGTGCGGATATATATATGTTCCATTTATTTACAGAGTTTCCAGAAATGCGAAGATTAGAAGCATCTTTCCATCATGGAAAATTTTAGGGGCTAATATTCGCAGGTGGGCTAATTTTCCATGGTTTTTCCAAAAAAAAGATTTGTCAATTCCCATTTTTTTATAAAAATGATTCGCCCAAATTTTACAATATAAAATTATTTTACCTTAAAAATCGCCAACATTATATAGAAAATATATATAATATCATTATAAATTTAAATAATTTTACAAATACATTAATAAACATTTTATAGTTTGCATATTAGGGACTAGTGAGATTCGCCAATTTTTTAAACTTCAAAATAATTTTCCATCCTTAAAATTTTTCCTGCTTTCCATCTCAGAATATTGCCCTCTTAGCCATTAATGGCATGTCTCAGTATAAAGATACCTCTGTGATGTAAAATTTGCAATTATATCCTTAGAGATATGGACCTGTTCCGGGATATCAACAATATGATCGAAGCCAATCAAGATCTCATTTCCTCTGCAAAAAGCCCATTTGATCTAATCAAGTAGGCGACCCCTAACCTTAAGAAATATTTTCTAGATGTATGAGCCCCGGTCACGACCAATATCATGAGATAGTATCTAGTGTGCAATGTGAAGGCTATGTAGATATTTAGCTGCAATTATCCCACTCTAAATACCATTATGAAATAGGGCCCTCCACAGGAATTTAATGAGCAGAGAAAATCCAAAGCATTGGGTATCCAATATAACCCAACCCCCAACATGTTTGGGCATGGACAAAGTCTCCCAAGCTGCAAGATGATACTTATGACCTGATTTTCCATCTGCCCATATCAAGCGAGATATTTTGGATCTGATTTTAGCAATAATATGAGAAGGAATGAGAAATAAATGCATCTAGTATGTTGACATCTATTGTAGCACTGAGGTGATGAGGGTAAGTCTTCCTCCAAGTGATAAAAATATGTTTACACACAAACAAATTTTTTGGTCAAAATGTGAAAGGAGCTAGTTCCAATCCCCGCCCTTGTATGAGTTCGGCTTCAGCCTGTATCCAAGATATGAAAACCCATCCTTGATGTGTATGTGGTGTATCTAAAAATAAATTTGCAATATATGAGAAGACATCCGAGTCTCCATCAGTGTGGTAGAGAAAAGTCTTGTGGAAAATGATGAGGAGACCCGAAGCCTCCCCATATTTGTTGAAAATATAGTGAATAACCTCCCATTGCTCCCCATCGCCCTCCCCAAAAGTAAGAATGTTATCAACAAATAGAAGGTGTGTAACAATAATCAAAGGAGTAACTTGAAAGCCCCTGAAAATATCAAGGCCTCTTGCCTCATAAATCGTCTTGCTAATGCCATCCATAACTAAAATAAAGAGCAGAGGGGATAGAGAGCATCCTTGGCAGATCCCTCTATGACCACAGAAGAAATCAGTGGGAAGGTCGTTTACAAGAACATCATACTAGATGTATGTGACGCAGGCCATGATCCAGTCCTTATTTCAGTGATTGATGCCAATCTTGACAAGGATGAGTCGGAGAAGCCACCAATCAACGCAATCATATGCTTTCTTCAAGTCATTTTTCATAACCGCTGAGGTCCTTTTTTCAGTTTGAGCAGAGTGTATGCATTCTTGGGCTACTGCCACAACATCATGAATAGATCTTCCTTTCAAAAACCCAAATTGTTTAGGGATAATATGGGTCAATAAAGTATCCTTGATTCTCTCCGCTACAACCTTGGATATAAATTTGTATAGTATATTGCATAATGATATAGGCCTGAAATCCCCAAATGTCTCCAGAGCTCCAACCTTTGGAATAAGCGCAATGAAAATGGATTTTAGGGCGCCATAAATCTTCCCCTGTAATC
Source organism: Pinus albicaulis (assembly GCA_034641835.2). Taxonomy (NCBI): domain Eukaryota; kingdom Viridiplantae; phylum Streptophyta; class Pinopsida; order Pinales; family Pinaceae; genus Pinus; species Pinus albicaulis. The sequence goes on along the minus strand of JAXQQM020061273.1, from coordinate 35,779 downwards.
TTGATTCTTCCACCATGGCACATATGTCATTCCCCATCAAGTGGAAGAAATGGAGAAAGAATTCCACCGTCCTTCTGAAACAATGAAAGAACAGAATGGATCTCCCAGACAATAACCAGGTGGAAAAGAGAATTATTTGCATCCAAATCAAACATAACTGGATATGCCTGGATTGCCCAGAGTTGATCCTCATAGTTATCAGCATTGGTCACCCTTAACTTTTTTCAAAAAAAAATTTGGCTTCATTTTTAAGCTTTGCATCAGAAAAATTATAAGATCCATCATCCCCAAAAATGCTCCAGATCGAATTTTTATTCCTTCTATGATTTTCAAAATTCTGAAAAAACTTGGTGTTTCGGTCCCCCTCCCTTATCCAGGTCGCTATGTTCTTTAAATGCCAAGTTTTCTCCTGAATGTATAGAATCTGTTTTTTCCTACCTTCAAGAATTTTAATGCTATCAATGGAATGAATGCCAGGGTTATTCTAAGAGAAACATTGGCTAAGCGCATCAATCTCAGTAGAGACAGTCTTAAGTTCATGCAATAAGACAACTTTCTTTCTCCTTTCCCAGATTCACACTTTAGCTATAATGAAACTAGCCATCCAGTGAGTTTGTCCATGGTCTGCACCCCATGTCCACCCAGACCAGCCCCCCACATTCCAAATACCATTTCATTAAAATATGTATCCTCGAGGCATGTGGAATTAAATTTAAAATGGATTCCATTTCTAAGTTCCTCATGTCTCCATCTAAATATAATGGGACAATGGTCATACATACAGTCTTGAACAACATATTATCTGCAGTTCCCCAGTGTCTCCATCGAACCCTGGTGGATGAGGAATCTATCTAGTTTCTTCCCGACATATGCATTTCCAATTCTACCATTTCTCCAGGTGGGAATCAAGGGCCATGACAAAACATCATGTAGATGATGGTACACCCATAACTAAAAAATATAATTAGAGAGAGGGTCCTCGTGTGATGTGGCACCCCAGTGTTCATTGGAAAACAAAATAGCATTAAAATCACATGAAATAATAAGAGAGTCGGTATTCAAAATGCCTGAGTCTCGCACTCTGTCCTAGAATCGACGTGATCCGCATATGGTGAATATATATTTGAAATATGGAATCTATAACCCATGCCACAAATATAACCATAGAGTAGAATGCCATCGAAAAAACTGTAAGCCATAAATCAACATTGTGGGGATCCCACAGGGCAATGAGACCCCCCGATTGACCATTTGAATCAGAGGCAAACATGGACCAGCTGGGAAGGATGGCACATAAGTATTGAATGGCCTTGAGGGCCGCAACCATAGTCTCCTAAACAATAATGATGGAAGGGTTGTGGGACAAAAAAAGGTGACGGAGAGAGAGTATTTTAGTGGTGTCCCCTAGGCCATGAATATTGAAAGAGAGGATGGTCATCATGAGGCTGAGGGATGGTGAAACTCTGCTCTAAGGGCCCTGGGAAGGGAGGAATCAAGCACATTAATGTTTCTCAGTCCACCAGAGTAAACAATGAGTTGTTTTTCATGGCTTTGACCCTGAAAATGTCGGCTGCCCCTACCATTATTTCTGCGAGTAGTGATAATCTTTCCAGATCTAGGAATAATATTGGGAAAGGTGATGATAGGACCAACATCATGGACAGTGAGGGCAGCCAAATCTAAGTTCAGGTTGTGTTTCAGAAACTCCACGTCGTTGTCAACAGAGTTATGGGGGGAGGACAAGTTAAAAGATTTTGATGGAGGTTGCAGTGTCTCATGAGCAGTAGAGGATGACAGGTCATTGAGGTTAGAGGGAGGCATATCCAAGGGATGTGTGGAGCGGTTAGAGGGAGGGGGATCAATATAAATAGTAGTAAAAGGAGCCGCATCCATATCCTAGGGAAACAAAATAATGGTATCTGAGAAAGGATCCTCATGGAGAGAGGAAGGATCATCAAAGTGAGATGGAGGTACCTCAAAATCAGTATCACCAGTGTCATCGAAGGATTTGAAGGTACCTAGATCTAATGCATTGTCCCATCAAGTGGTGTCGCGATCATCAGATACCAAGTCGGAGCGTCCATTATGATGTTGACCAACATGTGTTTGTAGTTGTCGTGGGTAATGCTCCAGAAGGTGTCATGTACGGTGGCATAACATACATCGAAAAGGCACATTCCAATAGTCCACTCTTTATGGAAAGCAGAGAGAACCCCACTGGAGAATGATCAGATCAGAAATTCCACCTGTCATATCAATCTCCACCAGGAGCCAAGAAAGTCGTTTGTCTTGTGCGCCCAATGTTTTAGGATCCATGTAAACAAAGGAAACCAAAGCATTCCCAATCTCCATGAGCGCCTGCTTCGACCATAATTCAAGTGGGAGACTAGGAGGTTTTACCCATGTCCATATGTTCTGCGAGGTGTTTGTAATAGGATTAAAGCGCACATACCAGTGGTGAATAAAAAGGAATTTGCAACCCTTCACCCATGGCATGCTTAGGACCTTCTCAGTGTCTCCCTAGTGGAGAAAGTGAAAACTAAACCAATGATTTAAGAGAATGCCGACTTTCAGGGTGTATCCCAGCAGTGGCTTCCATTTCACCAGGATCCATGCCTCCATATCCACAACATTTCCCCCAGAAAAGTACCATCACCCAACCAAAGCCCTGTTCTGGAGACTCTGCACCTGATCCCACATAATATCATGTCCAAAACTGTGGAGTTTTGGTTGCATGGTGCATTTGATGATCTTTGTTTCGGGTTTGCGCCTACGATAGTCATGAGATGAAGTCTGTCGGGAAACATGGGAGGGTTTATAGGACGAAACCCCACTCCCACCTTCCAATCCATGTGTCTAAGCCATCTCTCTCAATGGCACAGTGGAGGATTCTGGATTGTGCATGTTGCATGTCTTGTGCAGTGAGGCCACTGGGTCACGTGGTCCCCCTCCACCCGAACCCATCCCCATCATAGGTGGTCGACCCCCCAAACGTTCTGCTTCCAAGGTGGCATGTAGGAAAATTTCTTGTGCTGAGGTGTCCCCATCCAGAGACGCCATATAATCCTCCATCTCAACAGTGAGACAAAAGGTCACCCCAAATGATGCCCGCATGATGGGTGCCCCATACCTAGCATACACTGATATTAAATGAGAAATACCCACGAATTGAATATTATCACCATCAAATATAGTAAAAAGAGGAATAAGATAAAAAAATAGCTCGATGTCAGGAGACTGCAGCACACCCAAGAGAGACAGGTCAGATGTATTAAATGTAGTGTGTCGCCTAAACCAAAAAAATATGATAGGTGATTTGGGTCCGTCAGCTACTAGATTTACCCATGATATTTTAATTTTGTGATGTGGTTAGAATTGCACTGAAAAGAGAATTAAAAGAACACATATGCATGTTTTAAGCAAGAGGAAACAAGACAACAATCAACAACATAAGAACACGAGATGTTGATAATGGAGTTCACCTAGTGTGGCTATGTTTCTGAGCCTAGTGTGTAGGCCGCTTCATATAGTGCTGGAAATGGTGATGATGTACATGGACTATGTTTTCTGTCATACAAGGATATATGCCCTCAACATGAGTGGCTTGCCTCTCCACGAGACGTTTCGCTACAAGAACTCTCACTCACAATAGGCCTCCTATTAACATGACATAATCTCACACAAGGTGACGATTATGATCCCTTCAACAAGGTTACATAGGGATCATAACAATACACGGTGAATACATCTCACATGAAGTAGAAACATAGATATCACAACATACATCAAGCAAGGATCTAAAAAAACATATTACATCTCACAACAAATGATAAAAGAGGCACATGATATCAATACTTCATATACCTCAACCCATGAAGTTGGTTGAAGAAGTGGATGCTCAGCTGCTGAATTTGGTTGTACCATTGAATTCGTGGCGTTGAGAGGCATAAAATCGACTGTCCACACTTGGGAATATGACACCGTCACTCCAATCTCGAAAATAGCCAAAACATTGGAAGCTCTACTACTGAAACATACATCGTCATTGGATTCCTATCACTAAGAGGTGTAAAATCGACATACAATTTGTCAAATTCTGACTCCGAAAAGTTCGGGACCTCAAGGAATCTTTCTGATACCCCTCAAGATTCCCTGGGCAAGGTTCCGCCCCTCTGGTCGCTCATGGTTCCACACGTGCAATAAAAAAATATTAATTTTTGAAGAACGTGTTAGAGTTGGTATCTTCATCCCTCCGTCAGAGATCAAATTTCTCTTGTTGCATTTCATTTTAGGTGTCTCATTCAGTTCAGTCAGCTGCATTCCATTAGGAGCATGGATCATCTGACGGTAGGGTCTTGTCACTTATATCCCTCATGTCATGTACCTGCTGGTCTAGTTCTGTTCATCAAAATCATTTACAGTCATGTTTGGCCTCCTGGTTGGCAACGAGTCATTTTAGGGTTTTTAGTCTCATTATGTCTAGGGTTTCGTTAATTTGGTCTTCAGAGTGTCTAATAATGTCATCAGGCACATGAGGAAGCTTCAAATAAGGTTTCACTACAAAAATTTCATCATCATAATGCTTGATAATGACTTTTCTTCAAAACTCTGTTTTGAAGAAAAATTGTCTATTTTGTCCTTTTGTAACAAACGCAATGTAATTTTTAATTTCTTCAGTTGTAATAATGCTTCATTCGCAGCCCTAGTCGCCTTTGCCAAAACTCCATGCCATCCATCCCTGCAAAACAGACAAGAAATTCATCATTCAGTCCAAAAATAAAAAAGCAAGCAAAACAGAGTTCATTTGAAAAGTGCCAAAGTTTTCAAACATTATAAAGTGGGTTTTTCAAATCAAAAATTAAAATCTTTGGTATATATAAGATATTTCCAAATTCAAAACTCCATTTGTATACCAAAGACATCAATGATCCAAAGAAAATCGTGGAGGAATGAAGAAATAAGTTTGGAGGCCGAACTGTGTTGAAATTGACTGGCGTGGCGCACTGGGCAACTGTCGCGGCGCATAGGGCCGCTCTTTGCCGTGTGTTTTTGAACTGTAATGGCGCATTGAAGGGGCGCGACGCACTGGGCAATGGTCGTGGCGCATTGAGCCGACACCCAAATTTTTGTCATTGCTTCCAAAAACTCCAATCGATTGGGTCAATCTTGCTCCAAGTAAGTTCATGTGACTTTTTAGTTTCCATTTACAAATGTTTGAAGATGGATTATGAGAGTTTAAATGCAAAACTCAAAACCTATCATCTTGTTGAGAGTTGCTCCCTTAGGGTTTTGAAGTTGGAGTTTTAAAATTGATTTTGGTGCCAAACTTTTTCATTCCCAATCTTGTTTATTCCTCCCTCTCACTGTTATACTATCACTACAGTCCATCCCCTATTCCCTTACATCCCTAAAGCCACTCATACTCATCTCATTCCCATTATCCCTATCCCATTTACAAAATTTCTCCAAATCCCAAGTTTATCCTAAAAAATCAAGTGGTTGTCCCTTGTCCCTAGATTTGTCAAATCACAAGTTTTCAAAAGGCAAATTCCACTTGACAAAACTTCATTGTCCCCACTGCCCTATTTCCCCACAGTCCCTCCCACACTACCATACATTTGGAAATTAAAACAAAAACACCCAATTTCTCATTTTCATCTCATACAAGCCAACATACACCTTGCATCGACTTTGGACATCATGGAGACAGATACTAATACATCATATGACCGAGATAGTGATTCCACCACTGAGCTACATGCACCTAGAAGGCCTCGTAAAGGTGGCAGACATGTGAGAGAGGAGCCCACCTCATTGACTGAATTGCAGGCTTGTCCACTTGCCATGGCATGTTTTCGAGAACAGTCATGCTATCAGTTTTGTGAAATGATTGCTAGGATCCATCATCATCAGGAGTTGGCTCGTTTGTTTGTATTGCATTTACATGATGGTCAGGTAACTCTTGCTGGTGTAAATTTCACTTTGACACCGGAAAATATTTCTCAAGCAACCGGAATACCAAATGTGGGTGAACAGTGGAACAAAAGACAGCAGGTGGACAGAGTGCATTATGAACCATACATCAAGCCTAGCTTTGTGAGGCAACTCAACAAGGTGTTTCCATTCTGGTTCCTAAAGGAATCCTATGCGCTTCTGATGAAACTCATTATTAGATATTTCAGTTGTGAGGGCCGGTTTTCACGCCTCTATGCCTACCACATCAGGTTATTGATGCATTTCACCAGAGTGAGGATGATGAACATACTTTATTTCATGTGCCGAAACATCGATAGAATGACCACTCTTGTGCAGAGGAAAACTCCCGAGTAGCAGTACAACAATATTTATCACTATGCACTCATCAAGATCGTGGTTGTACATCAATTTGGATTGCAGGGTATTTCATGGGAAGATTTCATTTCCCATGATTTCTTCACAGCTCCTCAAGTTCCTCCGGAGGTTGTCCATGATGCAGGTGAACCTTCACATCAGTATGGAGGTCAGGAGGCAGAGACTACTAGTGTGCCGACATATGTCACTTATCAGAGAGGCACGAGAGGATTATTTGCAGCAGCCCGGCGAGTACTATCTCCACCTGGGGTGGAAAGGGTCTTGTTGCCGTCATCAGCAGCACAGGTATAGGTACAGGACAGAGGTAAGAGGCCTATGTAGGATGAGGGCCCTTCAGGAGGCCAAGACACAGGTTTTATACTGATTGATGAGGATTTGAGCTCTCCAAGCTCAAAGTTGAGAGAGACCATTCAGGAGCAGAAGGCGGAGATAGACACATTGACTGTCAAGTTGTAGAGAGCCCAATGGATCATAAACTACCTGGAGCAGCGAAACAAACAGTTGGAAGATCAGCAAACAATCATGGATTTGCAAAACATCCGTGAGAACCGACAAGCTGCCCAAAGAAGCCAAACCGAGATGACATCCATTGAGCAGGAGATTGAGGCTGATAGAGAGACTTGGCTTGAGAGGGTCAATATTCATCTTGAGAAGTTTTTGGAGAAGGCCAACAAGGAAAATAACATGCTCAGGCACATGAATAACCATTATTGGGCGCAAAATCATGTTTGCAAAGCGAGGATCGAGATCCTGAAAGCAAGACTAAAGAAGGTTCTAAAGCGTCGCAAAAGGCATGATAGACTCCAAATTTTGGCCGAAGCTTCTTTGGCCCAGCGTACCACTTGATGGTGGACATTCAACCCAAATTTCAAGAAATTTTGGAAAATTTTTGTCAATTTTGAAAATTTTGGCCTTAAAACAGATTTTCCTGCCCGACGCGTAGCGCCACTTGGCGCGCGCTTATAATTGGCAGCTCCTCTTGAAGAAAACTTTGCATTTCTGGATTTTTCATCAAAATTTATGCATGCCTATCCATTACCTAAGGATTTTGACAAGTTTTGGGTTGCCTGAAGGGTCAAAAACACCCTAAAATTGACCTTTCTGCCACTTTTTGGACACACAGGAAGCAGTGTTGGGAGATTTGATGTTTGGAGGGGAAAATGGAAACCAAATTCAGAAATTCCACTTGGGTTGGAAAGTAGACAGGAAAATATTTCCAACGAGTTATCCAGATCTCAATTTGGACTTTGGGAAGGCCCTCAAAATCAGCCTCAAAGTGGCGCTATGCATAGAGATTTCAGGTGCGGCGCATTGGGAAATTTGGCCTAATTTTCACTCAGCAGTTCAGATTTTCGCCTAGTTTTGGCCAGTTTGACTTTTTTATCCTCATATGTACATCTATTGATGTAACTTGATGTAATTTCATGAATTTGATGTAATTTTGGCACATTTTTACTCATTCAAGTAGATTCATTTACCAAAAAGTGAAATGTAACTGAATGGATCAGTTTCCTATCTTATAGAGGCAAGCTGTTTCATTGCCTATTTTCAAGTTCTTAGTTTATATCTTGTTGAAACAACTCCTAGAATGGTGAGCTCGACCCCTAGAGGCATGGGGATGAGTTAGGCTGGTCTATATCTTGTAGTTCTTCAGTCATTTTCAGGGTTGGACACTTGGGATTGCTTGGCACTTCATTGTACATTTCATCTCTGCAATTTTGGCAAAGGAATAGACCAAGGTTTGCAGCACTCTTTGGGATCCATGTGGCTCTATGTTTTGATGGTTTGTTTCTCTCTGTGATTGTAAGTTCACTGATGTTTTATGTGTATCATTTCCCTTCTCCTTTCTTCTTAAATTAAACAAATGAGTTATAAAGGTGGAATTCATTAGATTGCTTTGCTCTGCCTTGAGTTTTGTTTAATTTTCCATGTTTTCATCCATTTGAAGAGGATTCTTGAAAGCCTCTTTCCCTCTTCAGCTCCTCACCAGTCTGAACTATCCATTCATTCAATCCAAAGCATCAAAACAATTGCCTTCCTTGCCCCATTCAGAACTCTGCAAAAACTAGGCCTCATCCCCGGACCCAAAACTCCCTTTCCCTTTGATCTAAAAAAAACCCCCAAAATAAAAAATCAAACTCCTTTACTTATATACCTAGCCTAAAATCAGCCTTTATTTCAAGTCATCTCAAGCCCTATTGATTATCTTTGCTGAGATTGACCCGGAGAGAGCCCTCTCCTGATATGGTAGGGCTAGCTACCAGATTAAGTGTGGTTTGATGTTACCCTGAACTCTGCCTTCTTTCAGCCTAAGGTATATTTAGGCAATAACATAGTGGCGACTCAACTGGGGAGTCAAATGGTTTGCTTGTTAGTGTTATTCGTTTTAGAAGCTACAGACGGAGCCTGAAGTTATGCCAGGTAGCCTTCGAAACGCTCTTGCTTTGCATTAGCGAAAGTAGATAAACGTTGCTTCAGTCAATCTCCGGTCTAGTTTGTAAACGTGACACTTGACTTGTAAATTGCCCCCAGTACATCAGATCATTCTAGAATTTGGATGATGAGTTTAGAATTTGATAGGCTGAACAAGTTGGTTTTGTCCCTTTGATTTTTGAAAATAATTCAACACACTGGCTTCAAGAAGACATACCAGAGCAAATCTGGATCCCGATCCACCTCCAGTGTATGAAAATCCCAATCTTATTTCAAGAATCCTTCGTCGTGAAAGTCCTGTGTTTGAGTACCTTGAAGATCTTGAGTTTGACGAACAATTTGAGTTGTCGTTGTTTGAGAAGAAGTCTAAAAGTGCTATTGGTTCTACTGTCATAAATCCCGAGTTTATCAAGTATCTTGAAATTGAAGAGGCTAATAGATCCATTGACAGTTACATTTTGAATATTCAGAATTCCATTGTTGCAAAAAATATCCCTGAGTTCATAGAGTCTGCATCTGCAACTCTTGGGTCATCAGCAGTTACATCTGGTTCACAAGTTCATACCGAGCCTCCTTTCATTCCTACCATTCCCGTGCAACCATCTATTTCTGATCGACAATCTGCAATAGTATCACCTCCATCCACACCTCATACACCTCATACATCAACTGCTCCGACTCCGCCTATATCCCCAAATCTGATTGTAAATCCACCAAGAGCAATGGCTGCTCGATTTTCACCTCTCGTGTTGCTTCAAAACTTAGATGACATGCCCGCAGATTATCAAAGAAAAATTACATTGTTTGATGGCACTCCTCAAAGTGTCACTGCTCAGCAACATGTGGACAGAATGGCATATTTCTTTGACCTTCATGAGGTTGATGCGGAAAACATAACAATGAGATTGTTTGTTCAAACCTTTGGAGGAGAAGTGAGAAAGTGGTTCAGAGCTTTGCCGCCTAGAAGTATTGCTACATTGGCCAATCTTCAGAGACAATTCTTGGATCGATGGGAAGCGTAGAAAGATCCTCTTTCAATCCTTTCCGAATATGACAATATCAAGCGAAATGTTGGGGAGTCTGTCCAAGACTATTGTATTAGATTCAATTCTGTTTATAATGCCATTCCTGCTGATATAAAGCCACCTAGGGGTTTAGCTTTGCTTAAGTTTCTGGATGGATTCGATCCTGACATGGCTTATCAATTGAGAGAAAGAAGTCCGGCTACTTTAGAAGATATGCAAAAAATTGCAGTCAGTGTTGAAGCTAATTTGAATGCCAGGAGAGCTAGAATGAGAGCCGAAAAGAAAGTAGCAATAAAGGAAGAGGTTTCCACGTCAGATCAAATGCTTCGGAAGATGGAAAAGATGTTTGAAAGATTAACACTTGATAAGCCTGAACCACAGATCAGAAATCCTAACTTCCGTGGTCAGCAGCAACCACAATTCAGAATCAAGCAAAGAGAGCAGAGAGCACAAGAGCCGACAGTACAGCAGCAAGTGAAGACACCCTTACAGCAGAATTTTGTTGGTCCGGAATCAGATGATGAAGAGAATGTAATAGGAGAAGAGAATCACTTCTTTACACCTGATGATATGCCAATTTACGTCACTGAAGATGAGGAGTATGCATAAAACTCAGCTGTACAAAAAGACAAGGATTTCATCTTGGAAAATCACACAACTCTTGAATAAGAGTCGAATGAGTATCAGAGGAGATATATGAATGCCTTGATAGCCCAGCAGCGACAATATTCACTCAGAAACAGAGATGTCCCTATTAATCCAATTCAAAAGAGAAAGGAAGTTTCAGCACCAAAAAATTATTCACCCGTGGCACAGAAGAAGGGAAAAGAGATAGCTGATCCCACTACTAGCAAATCCCCATCAACAAATGAAAGATCCAACCAGCCAATTGTATCAAAGGAGAAAACTGAAAAGAAGGATGTTCCAGCTAAAGAGGTAGATAAAATTTCAGTTTTTAGCTTAGAAAATGAAATTGCTAAGTTGAAAGTATCCATTCCTTTGACTGAATTGATGAAGAATAGCAGCTATAAGGGTCAGGTGTCTAAGATTTTGAATTTAGATCCATTGTCTGATATAGTGAATGTGGAAGATGATAAACCTGAGTTGATTTTTGGTTCAGCATTGGATGGTGAGTCTCCAGATAGTGATGTGCCTCCTTTTTATATCAACCTTAGATTGCATGATTTTGTGTTACATAATGCTATGTTTGATTCCGGAGCCTCTCGTAATCTCATGCCGAGGGCAATCATGGAGAAATTGGGATTGAACATCACTAGAAAGTATCATGATATTTATTCTTTCGATTCCAGTAGAGTAAGATGCATTGGGCTTATCAAAAATTTGGTGGTCAGCTTGGATATGATTCCTACTAAAAGTGTTTTGATGGATGTGGTTGTGGCAGACATTCCTCCTAGATTTGGCATGCTTCTATCCAGATCTTGGGGAGCGAAACTGAAGGGAACATTACAGCTTGATTTCTCCTATGCTACTATTCCTATGTTCGGTCAGATGAGGAAATTATATCGGGAGAAAAAGATGAAGTATATGATTACCAGCAAGGAGAAACCGGTAAATCATCCAATCAAATATGTACATACAGATTTAGAGTCATTTGTTTTGTATTCAGATAGTTTCAATGATGTAAATAGCAAATTAGTTGAAGTAGAAGACATTCCAGAAATCACCAAGAATTTCAGAGAAGTTTTGAAGAAAGAAAGACAAAAACTTGAAAGTTCCGCTGAGAAATCAGCGTTCCAACAGCAGCAAAAAGTTAATGGGCAGCAAGCAGAAACAACAGAGTAAACAAAATTTCAGCACTTGGAAGAAGATGAAGATGGTTTATGGACCATGGATTTTGATGGTGCAGTAGGGAGTGATGGTGCTGGAATTGGCATTTGGGTATGCAACCCTTTTTCCGCCCCGAACAAGGTACCGAGTAATGTAAGGGTCTGTTCTTATAAATTAGCTTTTGATTGTTCAAATAATGAGGCTGAATACGAAGCTTTAATTGCTGGTCTGAAAATTCTTAGAAAGTTGAATGCTAAGAGGATTGTAGTGTATGGCAACTCCGAGTTGGTTATCAAGCAAGTGAAAGGTGAATACCAAGCTAAGCATCCTCGAATGCGGGCTTACCGAAATTCTATTCTCGATATCTTGAAATTGTTTTCAGACTATACTTTGACTTGTGTCCCTCGTATTCAGAATGGTATTGCAGATGCACTTGCAAAGGCAACAAGTAATTTGAAAATTCCGATGAACTCAAGTAACAAATTTGAAATTCATGTGAAGCATCGTCCGACTGTCCTGGACAATCAAAGGTATTGGCAAGTATTTCAAGATGACGAAGAGATTGATGAATTTCTGCAAAATGAAGGCAAATTCAGAGACACTTCAATTGATTTGGAGCATGATGATGGTGGGGCTGATGTGCAAGTAAATCAGATGGAAGTTTTGCAGCTGAAGGATAATGTCATTCCTAAAGGTCTAATACCTTTAGAGGAGCTTTTCGATTAAGATGACGTAGCTAGAAAACCAACCTTGAGGCCAACCAAAAAGGGAGTTGAAGATGTGAACATTGGATCAGCTGAGAATCCAAAGATGGTGAAATTGTCCAAAGAATTGCCACCATAGGTAAAATCAAAGTATATCAGTTTGTTGTCATCTTTTGCTGATGTATTTGCTTGGGACTATTCAGATTTGAAGACATATGATACAAGCATAATTCAACACACCATTCCGATCAAGCCACATCAAAAGCCTTTCAGGCAGAAGTTGAGAAGAATAAATCCAAATTTGTTGCCCTCAATTGAGAAGGAAGTAAATCGGTTGTACAAGGCTGGTATCATTGTTCCTATAAGATTTTCAGATTGGATTTCTAATTTGGTGCCCATTCGCAAGAAGACATGTGAGATTCGTTTGCGCATTGATTTTAGGAATCTGAATAAGGTGTCTTTGAAAGATAATTATCTGTTGCCCAAAATGGATCACATACTTCAACGAGTAGTTGGAGCATCTCGTATGTCGCTACTCGATGGTTATTCCGGTTATAACCAAATTCTGGTCCATGAGGATGATAGAGACAAAACAACGTTCACCACTCCGTGGGGAACTTTCCATTATGCTAAAATGCCTTTTGGTTTGAAGAATGCTGGTGCAACATTTCAGCGCGCAATGGATATGGCATTTGCAAATGAGAAAGATGTTTTTCTAGTTGTGTATCTTGATGATTTTACAGTCTTTTCAAATTCAAATGAAGAACACCTTTACCATTTGAAAATTGTTTTTCAGTGGTGTAGAAAGTATGGTGTGTCGCTCAATCCAAAGAAGAGTTTGTTTGCCATGGATGAGGGCAAACTTCTTGGTCATATAATATCAAAAGATGGCATCCGCATTGATCCAGCTCGAGTAGAAGCTATTCAGCAAATTGATCTTCCCCGAAACAAAAAGGAGATTCAATCCTTTAATGGTAAGATGAATTTCTTATGCCGTTTTGTGCCTAATCTTGCAGAACATCTATGGGAGATTACAAACATGCTTAAGAAAGAAAGCGTAGTGAAGTGGACTGAGGAGGCTGTAAATTCTTTCAATTTAGTGAAGTTGGCTCTTTCTTCAGCTCCAGTTTTGATCAGCCCGGACTATACTCAGGATTTTATTTTTTTTTCATTTGCTTCGGAGCATACTATGGCAACAGTATTGATGCAGAAAAGAGATCAGCATGTAAAACCAATCACTTTTTTCAGCCGAACCATAAGAGATGCAGCCTTAAAGTATAACATCATTGAAAAGAAAGCTCTTGCTTTAGTGAAAGTGTTGAAATATTTTCGAGTATATATTCTGCATTCTCATATTCTTGCTTATGTTCCTAATGCTGTTGTTAAGGATGTTTTAGTGCAAACAGATCCAGAGGGGAGGCGAGGCAAATGGATTTCTGCCTTGTTGGAGTATGATGTGGAGATAAAGCCTACAAAGCTTATTAAAGGACAAGGGCTGGCTAAGCTAATGGATGAGTCAAATTTACATGCCTTGGACATTAATCTCATTGCTGCTATGTCCGAGGAAAACGAAGAAAGTTCGCTAATTTAGGTATCAGAAATCTTTGTTCATTCTCCTTGGTATTTAGATATTGTATATTTGCTTCAAAATTTGTCACCACCGCCAGGAATGGCTAAAAACAAAAGTAGAACTCTGAAATTGAAGGCTGCCAAGTTTTGTATTTTGAACAATGCACTCTATTGGAAAGATCCCGGTGGTGTTTTGCTAAACTGTTTGGTGGAAGAAGAAGCAAAGCAAGTTATGGAAGATTTTCATAAGGGAGATTGCGGAGGTCACCTTTTTTGGAAAACAACGGCCAATAAAATTTTGAGAGCGGGATATTATTGGCCGACACTCTTTGCTGGTGTGTATAAGACTGTTAAAGACTGTCATGAATGTCAGGTTTTTGAAGGAAGGAAGAAATTGCAACCTTTGTCGCTTAAGCCCATTGAGGTAAGCGCTCCTTTTCAGCAGTGGGGTTTGGATTTCATTGGTGAGATCCATCTCGCTTCTTCAACTCAACACAATTGGATCCTCACAGCGACAAATTATTTCATGAAATGGATCAAATCAATTCCCACCAGGCAAGCTACAGATTCGGTAATAATTTCATTCCTTGAGAATAATATTTTGTCCCGTTTTGGTTGCCCGAATAAGTTAATTACTGATAACGCAGCAGCTTTCAAATCAAAAAGAATGGTTGAGTTTTGTAACAAGTATCACATCATTTTGGGACACTCAACCGCTTATCATCCACAAGGTAATGGATTGGCAGAGTCTTCAAACAAATCTTTAGTCAACATTATTAAAAATCTGCTAGAAATAAACAAGACAAGTTGGCATAAGAAGTTGGTCAATGCGCTTTGGGCAGACAGAGTGAGTCAGAAGAAATCCATTGGTATGTCCACCTTTGAGTTAGTATATGGAGTTGACACAGTATTTCCTACCTCTCTCGCAGTTCCAGTGGTCAAACTTCTGCAAGAAGCTGGCAGTGAAGATGATCATATGAAAAGGAGAATAAATCAAATGATCCATTTGCAGCAGACTAGAGAAGAAGTTTTCCAAAACACGTTCAAGCTGCAAGAGAGAATTAAGAAAATATATGATAGAAAAGAAAAGACGGACAAGTTTCAATTGGAAAAAGTGGTACTGAAATGGGATGCAAGAAATGAGGAAAAGGGTAAGCATGGTAAGTTCGAAAATCTCTGGAAGGGACCCTTTAAAATTGCTGCCTATCGGGGTCAGAATGCTTTTCTTCTGAAAGAGATGAACGGGGAAGATTGTCCAGGAGGGCCGGTCAATGGTCGGCTGCTCAAGCGGTATCATTTCTGAAATGTTTTCTATTGTTTTACATTCTCATTGTACATACCAGTTTATTTCAGTTTCATTGCAAGTGTGTGTTGTGATCTTTTCTTCAGTTTGGGGCCCGAGGTGAAGGCTATAACTCTGGAGATTGATTTCAGCTTTGGTTTGAGTTTGTCAAGTCGGGTCTTTCAGTATTTTGGTTTCAAAATTGAGTTGGTTTAAGTCAAGTTTCAGTCAATAAATTGAGTCAAGAATCTTGTGTTGATTTGTTGAAGTTATTGACTCCATAGCCCAATGGACGGAGGCACTGCCTACTCTCCCAGAAATTTGTAGTTCTTGGCACCTCCAAGGAGCTACCATCCCCATTGGAGCCAATGTTAGAATTAGTATCTTCATCCCTCCGTCAGAGATCAAATTTCTCTTGTTGCATTTCATTTTAGGTGTCTCATTCAGTTCAGTTAGCTGCATTCCATTAGGAGCTTGGATCATCTGACGGTAGGGTCTTGTCACTTATATCCCTCATGTCATGTACCTGTTGGTCTAGTTTTGTTCATCAAAATCATTTACAGTCATGTTTGGCCTCCTGGTTGGCAAAGAGTCATTTTAGGGTTTTTAGTCTCATTAGGTCTAGGGTTTCGTTAATTTGGTCTTCAAAGTGTCTAATAATGTCAGTAGGCACATGAAGAAGCTTCAAATAAGGTTTCACTGCAAAAATTTCATCATCATAATGCTTGATAATGACTTTTCTTCAAAACTCTGTTTTGAACAAAAATTGTCTATTTTGTCCTTTTGTAACAAACGCAATGTAATTTTTAAGTTCTTCAGTTGTAATAATGCTTCATTCGCAGCCTTGGTTGCCTTTGCCAAAACTCCATGCAATCCATCCCTGCAAAACAGACAAGAAATTCATCATTCAATCCAAAGATGAAAAAGCAAGAAAAACATAGTTCATTTGAAAAGTGCCAAAGTTTTCAAACATTATAAAGTGGGTTTTTCAAATCAAAAATTAAAATATTTGGTATATATAAGATATTTCCAAATTCAAAACTCCATTTGCATACCAAATACATCAATGAGCCAAAAGCAATCGTGGAGGAGTGAAGAAATAAGTTTGGAGGTCGAACTATGGTGAAATTGACTGTCGTGGCACACTGGGCAACTGTCGTGGTGCATAGACTCAGCGTGGAACATAGGGCCACTCTTCTCTGTGTGTTTTTGAACTATCGTGGTGCATTGAAGTGGCATGACGCACTGGGCAGTGGTCGCGGTGCATTGAGCCGACACCCAAATTTTTGTCATTGCTTCAAAAAACTCCAATGGATTTGGTCAATCTTGCTCCAAGTAAGTTCATGTGACTTTTTAGTTGCCATTTACAAATGTTTGAATATGGATTATGAGAGTCTAAATGAGAAAATAAAAACCTATCATCTTGTTGAGAGTTGATCCCTTAGGGTTTTGAAGTTGGAGTTTTAAAATTGATTTTGGTGCCAAAATTTTGCATTCCCAATCTTGTTTATTCCTCCCTCTCACTGTTATACTATCACTACAGTCCATCCCCTATTCCCCTACATCCCTAAAGCCACTCATACTCATTTCATTCCCATTATCCCTATCCCATTTACAAAATTTCTCCAAATCCCAAGTTTATCCTAAAAAATCAAGTGGTTGTCCCTTGTCCCTAGATTTGCCAAATAACAAGTTTTCAAAAGGTGAGTTCCACTTGACAAAAATTCATTGTCCCCACTTCCCTATTTCCCCACAGTCCCTCCCACACTACCATACATTTGGAAATTAAAAAAAAACATCCAAATTCTCATTTTCATCTCATACAAGCCAACATACACCTTGCATAGACTTTGGACATCATGGAGACAGATACTGATACATCATATGACCGAGATAGTGATTCCACCACTGAGCTACATGCACCTAGAAGGCCTCGTAAAGGTGGCAGACATGTGAGAGAGGAGCCCACCTCATTGACTGAATTGCAGGCTTGTCCACTTGCCATGGCATGTTTTCGAGAACAGTCATGCTATCAGTTTTGTGAAATGATTGCTAGGATCCATCATCATCAGGAGTTGGCTCGTTTGTTTGTATTGCATTTACATGATGGTCAGGTAACTCTTGCTGGTGTAAATTTCACTTTGACACCGAAAACTATTTTTCAAGCAACCAGAATATCGAATGTGGGTGAACAGTGGAAAAAAAGACAACAGGTGGACAGAGTTCATTATGAACCATACATCAGGCCTAGCTTTGTGAGGAAACTTAGTAGGGTGTTTCCATTCCGATTCCTAAAGGAATCCTATGTGCCTCTGATGAAACTCATTATCAGATATTTCAGTTGTGAGGGCCCGTTTTCACGCCTCTATGCCTACCACATCAGGTTATTGATGCATTTCACCAGAGTGAGGATGATGAACATACCTTATT
The DNA here is from genome assembly GCA_034641835.2 of Pinus albicaulis. Classification (NCBI taxonomy): domain Eukaryota; kingdom Viridiplantae; phylum Streptophyta; class Pinopsida; order Pinales; family Pinaceae; genus Pinus; species Pinus albicaulis. The sequence goes on along the minus strand of JAXQQM020061273.1, from coordinate 18,197 downwards.
TCCTGTGATGGAACATCGAGAGAATGACCACTCTTGTGCAGAGGAAAACTCCCGAGCAGCAGTACAACAATATTTATCATTATGCACTCATCAAGATCGTGGTTGTACATCAGCTTGGATTGCAGGGTATTTCATGGGAAGATTTAATTTCCCATGATTTCTTCACAGCTCCTTAGGTTCCTCCGGAGGTTTTCCATGATGCAGGTGAACCTTTACATCAGTATGGAGTTCAGGAGGCAGAGACTACTAGTGTGCCGACATATGTCACTTATCAGAGAGGCACTAGAGGATTATTTGCAGCAGCCCGGCGAGTACTATCTCCACCTGGGGTGGAAGGGGTCTCGTTGCCGTCATCAGCAGCACAGGTACAGGTACAAGACATAGGTAAGAGGCCTATGCAGGATGAGGGCCCTTTAGGAGGCCAAGACACAGGTTTCATACTGATTGATGAGGATTTGAGCTCTCTAATCTCAAAGTTGAGAGAGACCATTCAGGAGCAGAAGGCGGAGATAGACACATTGACCGTCAAGTTGTAGAGAGCCCAATGGATCATAAACTACCTGGAGCAACGAAAAAAATAGTTGGAAGATCAACAAAAAATCATGGAGTTGCAAAACATCCATGAGAATCGGCAAGCTGCCCAAAGAAGCCAAACCGAGATGACATCCATTGAGCGGGAGATTCAGGCTGATAGAGAGACTTGGCTTGAGAGGGTCAATATTCATCTTGAGAAGTTGTTGGAAAAGGAAAAAAAGGAAAAGAACATGCTAAGGCACATGAAGAAACATTATTGGGCGTGAAATCATGTTTGCAAAGTGAGGATCAAGATCCTGAAAGCAAGATTAAAGAAGGCACTAAAGCGTCGCAAAAGGCATGATAGACTCCAAATTTTGGCCGAAGCTTCTTTGGCCCAGCATAGCACTTGATGGTGGACATTCAGCCCTAATTTCTTAAATTTGGGAAACTTTTTGTCAATTTTGAATTTTTTGGCCTTAAAACAGATTTTCCTGCCTGACGCGTAGCGCCACTTGGCGCACTTTTATAATTGGCAGCTCCTCTTGAAGAAAAAATTGCATTTCTAGATTTTTCATCAAAATTTATGCATTCCTATCCATTACCTAAGGATTTTGACAAGTTTTGGGTTGCCTGAAGGGTCAAAAACACCCTAAAAATGACCGTTCTGTCACTTTTTGGACACACAAGAAGCAGTGTTGGGATATTTGAATTTTGGAGGGGCAAATGGAAACCAAATTCAGAAATTCCACTTGGTTTAGAAAGTAGAAAGGTATAGCTTTCTAGTGAGATATCCTACTCTCAATTGGGACTTTGGGAAGGCCCTAAAAATCAGCCTCAAATTGGCGCTACGCGTAGAGATTTCAGGCGCGGTGCATTGGGAAATTTGGCCTAATTTTCACTCAGCAGTTTAGATTTTCTCCTAGTTTTCGCCAGTTTGAATTTTTTATCTTCATATGTGAAAATATTGATGTAACTTGATGTAATTTCATGACTTTGATGTAATTTTGGCACATTTTTACTCATCCAAGTAGATTCATTTACCAAAAAGTGAAATGTAACTGAATGAATCAATTTCTTATCTTATAGAGGCAAGCTGTTTCATTGCCTATTTTCCAATTCTTAGTTTAGATCTTGTTGAAATAGCTCATATAATGGTGAGCTCGAACCCTAGAGGCATGGGGATGAGTTAGGCTGGTCTATATCTTGTAGTTCTTTAGTCATTTTCAGGGTTGGACACTTGGGATTGCTTGGCACTTCATTATACATTTCATCTCTGCAATTTTGGCAAAGGAATAGACCAGGGTTTGCAGCACTCTTTGGGATCCATGTGGCTCTATGTTTTGATGGTGTGTTTCTCTCTATGATTTTAAGTTCACTGATGTTTTATGTGTATCATTTCCCTTCTCCTTTCTTCTTAAATTAAACAAATGAGTTATAAAGGTGGAATTCATTAGATTGCTTTGCTCTGCCTTGAGTTTTGTTTAATTTTCCATGTTTTCATCTGTTTGAAGAGGATTCTTGAAGCTTCTTTCCCTCTTAAGCTCCTCACTGGTATGAGATATCCATCCATTCAATCCAAATCATCAAAAAAATTTCCTTCCTTGCCCCATTCAGAACTCTGCAAAAACTAGGCCTCATCCCCGGACCCAAAACTGCCTTTCCTTTGATTCCAAAAAAACCCCCAAAATCAAAATCAAACTCCTTTACTTATATACCTAGCCTAAAATCAGCTTTTATTTCAAGTCATATCAAGCCCTATTGATTATCTTTGCTGAGATTGACCCGGAGAGAGCCCTCTCTTGATCTAGTAGGGCTAGCTACCAGATTAAGCGTGGTTTGATGTTACCTTGAACTCTTCCTTATTTCAGCCTGAGGTAGATTTAGGCAATAACATAGTGGCGACCATACTGGGGACTAAAATGGTTTACTTGTTAGTGTTATTTGTTTTATAAGCTACAGACGGAGCCTGTAGTTATGCTAGGTAGCCTTCGAAACACTCTTGCTTTGCATTAGCGAAAGTAGATAAACATTGCTTCATTCAATCTCTGGTCTAGTTTGTAAACGTGACACTTGACTTGTAAATTTCCCCCAGTACATCAGATCATTCTAGACTTTGGATGATGAGTTTAGAATTTGATAGGCTGAACAAGTTGGTTTTGTCCCTTTGATTTTTGAAAATAATTCAACACACTGGCTTCCAGAAGACATACCAGAGAAAATCTGGATCTCGATCCACCTCCAGTGTATGAAAATCCCAATCTTATTTCAAGAATCCTTCGTCGTGAAAGTTCTGTGATTCCTTTGTTTAAATCTCATTCATGTCCCACTGTTTTTGAGTACCTTGAAGATCTTGAGTTTGACGAACAATTTGAGTTGTCGTTGTTTGAGACGAAGTCTGAAAGTGCTATTGGTTCTACTGTCATAAATCCTGATTTTATCAAGTATCTTGAAATTGAATAGGCTAATAGATCCATTGACAGTTACATTTTGAATATTCAGAATTCCATTGTGGCAAAAAATATCCCTGAGTTCATAGATTCTGCATCTGCAACTCTTGGGTCATCAACAGTTACATCTGGTTCAGAAGTTCATACCGAGCCTCCTTTCATTCCTATCATTCCCGTGCAACCATCTATTTCTGATCGACAATATGCAATAGTATCACCTCCATCCACACCTCATACACCTCATACATCAACTGCTTCGACTCCGCCTATATCCCCAAATATGATTGTAAATCCACCAAGAGAAATGGCTGCCCAATTTGCACCTCTCGTGTTGCCTCAAAAATTATATGACATGCCCGCAGATTATCAAAGAAAAATTCCATTGTTTGATGGCACTCCTCAAAGTGTCACTGCTCAGCAACATGTGGACAGAATGGCATATTTCTTTGACCTTCATGAGGTTTATGCGGAAAACGTAACAATGAGATTGTTTGTTCAAACCTTTGGAGAAGAAGTGAGAAAGTGGTTCAGAGCTTTGCCGCCTAGAAGTATTGCTACATTGGCCAATCTTCAGAGACAATTCTTGGATCGATGGGAAGCGCAGAAAGATCCTCTTTTAATCCTTTCCGAATATGACAATATTAAGCGAAATGTTGGTGAGTCTGTCCAAGACTATTGTATTAGATTCAATTATGTTTATAATGCCATTCCTGTTGATATAAATCCACCCAGGGGTTTAGCTTTGATTAAGTTTCCAGATGGATTCGATCCTGACATGGCTTATCAATTGAAAGAAAGAAGTCCGGCTACTTTAGAAGATATGCAGAAAATTGCAGTCAGTGTTGAAGCTAATTTGAATGCCAGGAGAGCTAGAATGAGAGCCGAAAAGAAAGTAGCAATAAAGGAAGAGGTTTCCACATAAGATCAAATGCTTCAGAAGATGGAAAATATGTTTGAAAGATTAACACTTGATAAGCCTGAACCGCAGATCATAAATCCTAACTTCCGTGGTAAGTAGCAACCGCAATTCAGAATCAAGCAAAGAGAGCAGAGAGCACAAGAGCCGATAGTACAGCAGCAAGTGAAGACACCCTTACAGCAGAATTTTGTTGGTCCGGAATCAGATGATGAAGAGAATGTAATAGGAGAAGAGAATCACTTCTTTACACCTGATGATATGCCAATTTACATCACTGAAGATGAGGAGTATGTAGAAAACTCAGCTGTACAAAAAGACGAGGATGTCATCTTGGCAAATGACATAGCTCTTGAAGAAGAGTCGGATGAGTATCAGAGGAGATATATGAATGCCTTGACAGCCCAGCAGCGACAATATTCACTCAGAAACATATATGTCCCTATTAATCCAATTCAAAAGAGAAAGGAAGTTTCAGCACCAAAAAATGATTCACCCGTAGTGCAGAAGAAGGGAAAAGAGATAGCTGATCCCACTACTAGCAAATCCCCATCAGCAAATGAAAGATCCAACCAGCCAATTGTATCAAAGGAGAAAACTAAAAAGAAGGATGTTCCAACTAAAGAGGTAGAGAAAATTTCAGTTTTTAGCTTAGAAAATGAAATTGCTAAGTTGAAAGTATCCATTCCTTTGACTGAATTGATGAAGAATAGTAGCTATAAGGGTCAGGTGTCTAAGATTTTGAATTTAGATCCATTGTCTGATATGGTGAATGTGGAAGATGATAAACCTGAGTTGATTTTTGGTCCAGCATTGGATGGTGAGTCTCCAGATAGTGATGTGCCTGCTTTTTATATCAGCCTTAGATTGCATGATTTTGTGTTACAAAATGCTATGTTTGATTCCGGAGCCTCTCATAATCTCATGCCGAGGGCAATCATGGAGAAATTGGGATTGAACATCACTAGAAAGTATCATGATATTTATTCTTTCGATTCCAGTAGAGTAAGATGCATTGGGCTTATCAAAGATTTGGTGGTCAGCTTGGATCAGATTCCTACTAAAAATGTTTTGATGGATGTGGTTGTGGCGGACATTCCTCCTAGATTTGGCATGCTTCTATCCAGATCTTGGGGAGCGAAAATGAAGGGAACATTACAGCTTGATTTCTCATATGCTACTATTCCTATGTTCGGTCAGATGAGGAAATTATATCGGGAGCAAAAGATGAAGTATATGATTACCAGCAAGGAGAAACCGGTAAATCATCCAATCAACTATGTACATACAGATTTAGAGTCATTTGTTTTGTATTCAGATAGTTTCAATGATGTAAATAGCCAATTAGTTGAAGTATAAGACATTCCGGAAATCACCAAGAATTTCAGAGAAGTTTTGAAGAAAGAAAGACAAAAACTTGAAAGTTCCGCTGAGAAATCACTTCCGACAACAGCAAAAAGTTAATGGGCAGCAAGCAGAAACAACAGAGCAAACAAAATTTCAGCACTTGGAAGAAGATGAAGATGGTTTATGGACCATGGATTTTGATGGTGCAGTAGGGAGTGATGGTGTTGGAATTGGCATTTGGGTATGCAACCCTTTTTCCGCCCCGAACAAGGTACCGAGTAATGTAAGGGTCTGTTCTTATAAATTAGCTTTTGATTGTTCAAATAATGAGGCTGAATATGAAGCTTTAATTTCTGGTCTGAAAATTCTTAGAAAGTTGAATGCTAAGAGGATTGCAGTGTATGGCGACTTTGAGTTGGTTATCAAGCAAGTGAAAGGTGAATACCAAGCTAAGCATCCTCGAATGCGGGCTTACCGAAATGCTATTCTTGATATCTTGAAATTGTTTTCAGACTATACTTTGACTTGTGTCCCTCGTATTCAGAATGGTATTGCAAATGCACTTTCAAAGGCAGCAAGTAATTTGAAAATTCCGATGAACTCAAGTAAAAAATTTTAAATTCATGTGAAGCATCGTCCGACTATCCCGGACAATCAAAGATATTGGCAAGTATTTCAAGATGACGAAGAGATTGATGAATTTATGCAAAATGAAGGCAAATTCAGAGACACTTGAATTGATTTGGAGCATGATGATGGTGGGGCTGATGTGCAAGAAAATCAGATGGAAGTTTTGCAGCTGAAGGATAATGTCATTCCTAAAGTTCTAATACCTTTAGAGGAGCTTTTCGATCAAGATGACGTAGCTAGAAAACCAACCTTGAGGCCAACCGAAAAGGGAGTTGAAGATGTGAACATTGGATCAGCTGAGAATCCAAAGATGGTGAAATTGTCCAAAGAATTGCCACCACAGGTAAAATCAAAGTATATCAGTTTGTTGTCATCTTTTGCTGATGTATTTGCTTGGGACTATTCAGATTTGAAGACATATGATACAAACATAATTTAGCACACCATTCCGATCAAGCCAAATCAAAAGCCTTTCAGGTAGAAGTTGAGAAGAATAAATCCAAAGTTGCTGCCCTCAATTGAGAAGGAAGTAAATCGGTTGTACAAGGCTGGTATCATTGTTCCTATAATATTTTCAGATTGGATTTCTAATTTGGTGCCCGTTCGCAAGAAGACAGGTGAGATTCGTTTGTGCATTGATTTTAGGAGCAGCATAATAATAGTGGAGCAGCATAATAATGAAGGAAGAGTGGAGATCATAGCGCAATAATGAGGAAGATGATGGAGATAGTGGAGGAACAAATGTAAGATCATGGAGAAGTAATGATTAAGTGATGGAGGAAGTGGTGCATTAAATGCACATATGATGGAGGGAGTGGAGAGTAATTACAGAGATGATGGAGATCATGGAGGACAACACAGTCTTTATGGAGGCTGGTGGCCACATGTGCAACATAGTAATGTGGTGGGCCAAGGCTATGGAAGGCTCACAACCATAAAAGGAAGGTGAAAGCAGCCATAGAAGGCATTATGGATATTGATATTGTATTGTCGTTTACGACATTTCTTTGCAAGCTTCAGTGGTTTAGCTAAGTCTATTGTGTTGTTTAGCACACGGGTGTCTTTGAGCAGAGATCCCACCCTTATCCACGGGGGACTTTGAGTTCCTACTCTAGAAAGGTTTCTTTGAGCATCCATTCATCATTGGGAAACAGTGCCACATTAAACCCTTCTCTTCAGCACTTACAACTACAGGAATTACACATTCCTACCTTAGGGTTTGAGAGGAGGAAGGTAGTTCTCGGTATTTCAGATGGGAAACCTATGGAGGTATCAAACCTTCACCTTGTGCATCCATTGAATTCTTCCGAGAGCAGCATTGCTACATCCGGCATCAGGCCATCATTCTTCTCCTTTATGCAGCATCATTTCCTGCAGGAATTACACATTCTAGCAGTGTAGTTTTAGAGGACGAAGGATGTTCCAAGTATCTCAACTTGGAATCCTATGAGGGATCATCCCCTCACTTTAGTGAGATCATTTCCATCAGTTGTGAGTATTATTTCATCATCTAGCAGCAGGCTACATCAACAACCCTCTTGATAGCGCAGTCACTTCCAACAGTTGTGTAGTTCAGCAACTGCAACTTGAGAGGAGCTAGAACTCAAGCTTCCACCTTGGGAATCAGGAGAAGGGGCCAAACCTTCATGCATTGAGTTTATTGAGTGTTATTTCAACTATTTTATCTTTCAGTTCATGCCATAGATTTTCATACCCAGTAGTTATGTATTGCAAGCCCTAGGAGGGTGATTTTCCGAGATGAGCCAATCCGGAAATCCTTTCTGGGTTATTTTGGGTTTTCAGCATAAAGTCTGGATTCCAAATCCCGGCATTTTCTGAGCTCTGGAATAGCCTTATATACACACCCCTTTCCAGCTAGTAGTTACATTTCCAATATTTCCAACAGGGGAAGCGCAGTAGGGTCTCTAGCAGAGCAGCAGTTACGCAGTGTTCTCAGTGAGAGGACTTGAGGGTCACTCTAGCCGTCTCTTTCGGCTTGAGTGTTACTATTTTTTAGCATTGTTGTACTTGTATTCCACCTCCTGATTAATAAAATGGCTCAGTTATTTTTGGTTTAATCCATAATATTTTGATGTTCCAGCATTATTGTTTTTATTTTCTTGTATTACTATCTTTTCCTATTTTGGGATATTACAGTGGTATCAGAGCATGATCTTTGGCTAAGCTTGTGGGCACTATATTTAATGACATCAGAAGAAGCAGAAAAAGAAGAAGTCTACAATGGCAGAGGGATTGAGTTTTTCCACACTTCTCTTCATATGTATGAAGGATATCACCATAGAAATTAAATAAATGAGAAGGGAAAGGCATAGGGAAACCTCAAGAGGGTTTCAGAATGGGGAAGGTATGAGCACTTCCTATCAGCAGCATAAGCAAGTAGCAGTGAAAAAATTTCCACAACACCCTACTATGTCCACTTTCCTTGCAGAAAGAAATGAATGACATGGAGATGGAGGATATTTGGAGCATGAGACTCTAAATGATTATCTTGCAGAGTACATATATCAATCTAGAGCATTCAAAGAGAATCTGACTTTCCAATAGTTTTTCCAGATTAAAGAGAACCGGAGACCCTGCAACAGAAATAGAAGAAGAGGGCACATACATAATAGATTCTTCCTGCCTACATTTGATGGGTCATCCACAAGCACGACAAAAGATTGGATGAAGGATTTAGATGATTTCTTCTAGCTACGCCCAATAGCAAAAGAGGAGGCCATTGAGATTGCAACGCTGCACCTTGAGGGCGAAGCAAATGATTGGTGGTTCAACAATATGGAGCATGCAAGAGTGACTGCGTATGTAGACTTCACTCAAAGGTTGGTAGAGAGGTTTGACATAAGAAAAGAGGAGGCACTTCCCATTGAGACATTTTCTAACATTGATGAGGAAGTATATGAGGAGAAAAAGGAACATGTCAGCACTATTACCCCGGAAGAAGAGAAACTACCACCACCACCAACTGCAGTATAAGTACTTGCATCAGTAGGAGGAGCACTTACATCTTTGCAATATGGTCCTAAGAATTTAACATTGAGAATCTCAGGCATGATTTAGGAGGTGCATGAGGAAGAGGAAGTAGATACCTGCGCTAGTGCAGTGGTAGAGGAGCAACCATCACCATCACCAGAAGTTGGAGAAGCCATTACATCGGTTGGAGGAACTCTTGTAGCTTTTCAAGATGTTCCCAAGTATCAGTTGATCCAAGGTATTGAAAAATTTCCACCCCATATTTCAGCACCTCAGATTGAGATTTGTGGGGTCATGTCATCAGGGAAATTTCATGACCAAGGGTTAGAGCACCTTGCTGATTTGGAGCAGTTTACTATCACTGCGCAGAGGACCCTTGAATTTTTTAAGGAGGAGATGTATAACTATCCCAGTGTTACATTGTTGAGCTGCACACAATACTTTGTGTTGGAGTGTGGAGTTTCAGAGTATGGGATTAGCATAGTCCTAATGCAGGGAAGCTATACAATAAATTTCGAGAACTGGACGTTGTTGTCACATGAGATGTCGTATTATATTTACGACAAAGAGATATTGGCCATTATGCATGCATTAGTCAAATTTCGACATTTTTTTATTGGCAGCATATTTCAGGTGAAGACCAACCACCATAGTCTCCGACATCTTTTTGAGAGGGAGCAACAGCTGTAGAAGAGGAAACAACGATGGATTAGTACAATGCAAGACTATGAGTTCAACATTGTGTATGGAGAGGGCCATGTGGCAGCAGATGCACTATCATGGAGATCAACAGCGCTGTCACTGAGGAGCAATGATGATTTGGGGGCCCAATTATTCTTGGAGCATTCCGATGACCGCTTCACTTATGAAGCATTGGATGGGCAGATGGTAGATGGTAGACATCATGTGATGGGTAACATCTTCCATTATCATGATAGAGCCTTCTTGATTAGCATCTCATAGCTCAAAGAGAAGTTTCTGCATACAACATATTAAGAACCTCATAGGTTCTACCGGGCCATCGGTGAGAGGTTCTCATGAAGAGACCTCAAGGAGGATGCACTTCGACATATCATGGAGTGCAAATATTGTCATCAGAATTTGGAGGATGGTATTATCGACAATGATCCGTTGTTGAGGTATGCACATTGCTTCGACATTTTCACACAGTACATCTCTTCACCCGTGATCGGATTGTCTTTTCGAGATGTCTTCAGACTTCATGGTCCCTTGAAGGCCATAGGGAGTAATGGGGACAGTTTTTGTATGAGCAGTTTTTGGTAGGAGCTTCTCCATTGGGTGGATACCGAGTTGGTGCATGATATGAGTCATCACCAACAGTTGGATGGATGGATGGGGATGATGAACAATTGGTTGAATAGCTACTTGCATATCTATGACATGGGGTAGCAGGAAGCATGGTTGCGCTAGCTACTCTTGGGTGAGTATGGTTACCACTCGACATTTCACATTTTTATGATCCATGCCTTGGGTAGTACTGGTGTGATGTAGCAGCAGGAGGCACAGTTGCGGTGGTTATTTTTGAAAGAGTTTGGCTGTCACATGACATGTCACATGTCAATGGGTATATTATTGTTTGGGACTTTGCATGACACTCATATGATGTGGCAGTAGGAAGCCTGGTTATGTTGGTATGGTGTGAGATTCTACATGTCAATCAGTATATCATTGCATTATGCTTTGCGTTATGATGATGTGGGGTGGCAACAAGAGTCATTGTGGCTCTAGTTACTCTTGGGAGAATATGAATTGACATTCTCCCATTCCTTGCATGATGATGATGTGGAATGGAAACAGAACGCCTTGCTGCGTTGGCTTCTTTTAGGAGAATATGGCCACCATACTTGGTATGATGATGAGGTGGAATGGCAGCAGAAGGCATTGCTGCAGTGGCTGCTATTGGGAGAGTATGGTTCGACATTTCACATGTCAACCCATATGTATCTATTTCCTACTTTGCACAGTATTGAGATGATGCTTAGAGTAAGAAGGGCCAATAGAGTAAAGGATTAGAGTACGGAGAGACACAACCTATTCCATGTAGAATGGGTTGGAGAGATAGTTTATGAGTTGGGACTTTCCACTTGGGGAAGGAACCAATACACTTCATATATCTCATGCAGAGAAGAGGCTCTTGGACAGTATATGGTTGCCACTTGGGGACTCATTGATGAGGAGAGGCATCTAGCTACACAACTGGAGGCCATTCTAGACATTCTAGAGAGGCAACTATGGAACTGGGCATTCATAACACATTGGAGCAGATGGGGAAACCTTCCATATGAGGATGCCACTTGGGAGGGAGATGGATTTCTGCAACATCTAATTTTGCAGTTACTTGAGGACAATCAACATTTTGGCGGGGAGGACTGTAATATTCCAAATTTTCCATCAGTTAATTGGAATATTAGAGTTATTACTTTCCTTATTTAGTTAAGTAAATAAAAGGGTGGTGGGACCCATAAACCCAGTATATGAATAAAATCCACTTCTATAATGTGAATGTGGGTTAATTGAGTAGTGGAGTAGTATTATGGAGTAGTGGAGCAGCATAATAATGAAGGAAGAGTGGAGATCATAGTGCCATAATGAGGAAGATGATGGAGATAGTGGAGGAATAAATGTAAGATCATGGAGAAGTAATGATGAAGTGATGGAGGAAGTGGTCCATTAAATGCACATGTGATGGAGGGAGTGGAGAGTAATTGCAGAGATGATGGAGATCATGGAGGACAACGCAATATTTATGGAGGCTAGTGGCCACATGTGCACCGTAGTAATGAGGTGGGCCAAGGCTAGGAAAGGCTCACAACCATAAAAGGAAGGTGAGGGCATCCATAGAAGGCATTCTAGATACTGATATTGTATTTTCGTTTACGAAATTTCTTTGCACGATTCAGCTGTTTAGCTAAGTATGTTGTGTTGTTTAGCACACGGGTGTCTCCGAGCAGAGATCCCACCACTATCCACGGGGGAATTCAAGTGCCTACTCTGGAAAGTTTTCTTTGAGCATCCATTCATCATCCGGAAACAATGCCACATTCAATGACTCTCTTCAGCGCTTACAGCTACAGGAATTACGCATTCCTGCCTTAGGGTTTGAGAGGAGGAAGGTAGTTCTCAGTATTTCAGCTGGGAGACCTGTGGAGGTATCAGCCCTTCACCTTGTGCATCCATTGCAGTATTCCGAGAGTAGAATTGCTACATCTAGTATCAGGCCATCTGCTCCTCTATGCAGTAGCAGTTCTTGCAAGAATTACGCATTCCAGCAATGTAATTTCAGAGGAGGAAGGAATTCCCAAGTATCTTAGCTTGGAATCCTGTGAGGGATCATCCCCTCACTTTGGTGATATCATTTCCATCAATTGTGAGAAGTATTGCATCATCTAGCAGCAGGCTACAGCAACAACCCTCTTGAAAGTGCAGTCACTTCCAGCAGTTGTGCAGTTCAACAATTACAACTTGAAAGGAGGAGCTAGAACTCAAGCTTCCAGCTTGGGAATGAGGAGAAGGGACCATCCCTTCATGCATTGAGCTGATTGGGTGTTATTGCAGCTATTTTATCTTTCATTTCATGCCATATATTTTCATACCCAACAGTTATGTATTGCAAGCCCTAGGAGGGTGATTTTCCGAGGTGAGTCAATCTGGAAATCCTTTCTGGGTTATTCTGGGTTTTCATCATAGAGTCTAGATTCCAAACCCTGGAATTTTCCGAGTTCCATAACAGCCTTATCTACGCACCCCTTTCGAGCCAAAAGTTACATTTATAGCAGGGACAACGCATTAGGGTCTCCAACAGAGCAACAATTACGCAATGTTCTCAGTGAGAGGACTTGAGGGTCACTCTGGCCATCTCTGTCGGCTTGAGTGTTACTATTTTTTAGCATTGTTGTACTTGTATTCCACCTCCTGATTAATAAAATGGCTCAGTTATTTCTGGTTTAATTCATCATGGTGTTTTGATGTTCCGAAATTATTGTTTTTATTTGCTTATATTACTATCTTTTCCTATTTTGGGATATTACAGTGTGAGGGTGAATGAGACAGAGTGTGAGGTTGGCACATTGGTTGGCATAATCATATTAAGATACTTCTTGTTGGGAGGTTTTGGGTTCAAATCCCATTGACTCCCAATATTGTTTTAAAGCATAGTTTTAGTTTTAATATAGTTTTTTCAAACTATATAATATCTGGAATTCGTATGTCCATATTGTAATGACTCCCAAAAACATGAGAATAAGAAAAAAAATGGAGGTTGCACCATCCAAGGCCACTTGGGCCTAATTTGAGGTGCCATTTGGCACCATGTGATTGGGCCATGTAGCAAGCCCTCATTGGTCCACATCATATGCCACCTCTACCACCTACTTGCCATGTGTCGACTTGTGATGCTGCCACATCACCTTTTTGTGGGTCCACCTATTTTTTTTATTGGGCTATTACATTAGCTTTGTGGGTCCCACTAGGCCTACCACATGTCATCCATACGACCTGCCACGTGGCAGAATGTTGACTTTGACTTGTTTTTTTGTTGTTTGGTACAAACTTCAAGATGCAATAACTTTATCATACAGACTCGGATTTTAGTGTCATTTGCGCCATTGGAATTGGGGCGACAAGCTCTACAATCTTGTTTAGGTTCAAAGGAATTATGAACACTTTGAATTTTGACCATTTCTGAGCCCTCTTGGTCTCCTAAGGGTTTCTAGAGCCACCTGGATGAATCCTCCCCACTGAGGCGATTTTGTTCCAACTAAAGCATGAAAACAATCTGCAGCTGCTTTGTACCTCATTTGCACCACAAGTGTCTTGAAAGGTCACCCTTCATTCTCCTTCCCCTTTGTTCTTTGGAGCCATAAGCAATGAGTCGACACCTACATCCTCTACAAACCTGTAGTACAATATTCTTACAAATTACCTTCTTAATTACATGACCAACTATGCCCCAAGCATCCCATACTTTCCACGAGTTTATAACACACAGTCTATGGTCAATTTTACATCAAAATGGAAATCAATACCCCAAATACAAGGCCAAGACATCATTGTCGCTTAATAAGTGTTATAAAGCACATCATCAATTTTACATTTTAAATTGCAACACATGATTTACAAAGTAAGGCCAAAACAAGCTAACACATCTAGAAAAACCCTTTCTCACTTATCAAAATGAATGGGTCATCTCTCTGTGACGCATTTTCTTGTCGAACAATTGTTTCAACTAGTTCATGCAAGGATACTTTGTCCTTGAGTCGCTACTTTGGATGGAGCCTCCAGCACGTGGCTCTTTGATGGCCAATTTTGTCGCAATGAATACAATGAGTCTTCTTCCTCCATACCTTCTTTACCTTCTTCTTTCCCCGGTGTGGAGAAGGTCTTTCACTCCTCATCCTCTTTCATGCTGCCATTCTTTTCCAGCACTCAACAAATACATGGTTATGTAATCGAAAAAAAATATATTTTTTCTAACACCATGAGTTATGTTCATTAGTAGCAACATGCTTGTAATCAAAATGAACATTATAATACCAAGACTTGTTATATCTTTCTTGTCGGTCTCTGGTGCAATCATGGTGACAAGAGCTTGCCTCAACTCTTTCTCTGCAATGTGCATTGTCATAGGATGATGGTGAAGTGTTCCCATAATTCTCTTTCCCCAATGGTTTCAACCATATATTGGAAGCTTCTGAAACCTTCAAGCACTATCCTTCAGTGTATCCCAAACCTATGAATCGAGGTCTCTACACAACCTCCAATGGTAGAGTTATGCCTTGGCCATTAACACCAACTTCTCCTCCTTTGTACCCCATTTTGGTAAGGAGTCTCATGCCAGTTCCTGTAATGGGTATCTCCACATTTCCAACATAAATAATAGCATGTGAAGATGAAACTGAAGAGAAATCAACATTTTCTACCTCAACTTTTGATTAAGAAACAGGTGATGATGGCTTCTTTAAGCCTTCGTTGCACTTCAATTCCTCCAAAGCCTCTTCCGCGACTTGCAACTGAAGCTACAATCTCTTCTTCTCCTCTTTCTATTCTCGTAGTAGCCTCCTTAATTCAACATTTTCCTCCCGAAGACTCTAGTTGATATCCTCATTCGAATGATGAGAATATGATGAAGGCGACGAAGAAGAAGCATAAGAACTAGAAGACGTGGATGAAGCATCATTCTATAATCTTTCTTTCTCCTCTTCCATTATTCTCTTCTCATAAGCATCATACATTTTGTCCACCAATTTGGACATCTTGAGCATGGCCTTGTACATGTATTTTTCATCCTCCATTGCTGCACATTCAATCGTTGTTCACGCTCACAATCCACATCAGCAAGAAGACTGCTTGATACCATTTGATCCGGGTCCGTCAACTACCAGACTTACCCATGATCTTTTACTTATGTGATGTGATTAGAATTGCACATAAAAGACCATTAAAAGAACACATATGCATGCTTTAAGAAAGAGTAAACAAGACAACAATAAGCAACATAAGAACATGAGATGTTGATAATGGAGTTCACCCAGTGTGGGCTATGTCTCCGGGCCCGGTGTCAAAATGGGGTAGGCCGCTTCATATAGTGCTGGAAATGGTGATGATGTACATGGACTATGTTTTCTATCATACAGGGATATATGCCCTCAACATGAGTGGCTTGCCTCTCCATGAGACGTTCCTCTACAGGAACTCTCACTCACAATAGGTCTCCTATCAACATGACATAATCTCACACAAGGTGATGAGGAGGATCCCTTCAACAAGGTTACACAGGGATCAAAACAATCCATGGTGAATACATCTCACATGAAGTAGAAACATAGATCCTGCAACATACATCAAGCAAGGATCTAAAAAAAAATATTACATCTCACAACAAATGATAAAAGAGGCACATGATATCAATACTGCATATACCTCAACCCCTGAAGTTGGTTGAAGAAGTGGATGCTCAGCTGCTGAATCTGGTTGTACCATCGAATTCATGGTGTTCAGAGGCATAAAATCGACTGTCCACACTTGGGAATCTGACACCGTCACTTCAATCTGGAAAATGGCAGAAAATGGGAAGCTCTGCTGCTGAAACAAACATCTCCATTGGATTCCTGTCACCGAGAGGTGTAAAATCAACATAAAATTTGTCAAATTCTGACTCTGACATGTTCGGGACCTTAAGGATTCTTTTTGATGCTCCTCAAGATTCCCTGGGCAAGGTTCCGCCCCTTTGGCCACTCATGGTTCCACACCTATAATAAAAAAAACATTATTTGTTGAATAACACGCTGGTCTGCTTCACATTCAGCCTCTGCTTTGCTCACAGCTCCATTGGCCTCCCTGTGCCCTCATCTCTCATGTATTCTCCATCATTCTCCATGGTTTCCTTAAACCATTTGAATGGCATTTTATAACAAAGTATGAAGGTGAATAAGACAAAGTGTGAGGTTGGCATAATCATATTAAGATACTTGTTACTGGGAGGTTTTGGCATCAAATTACATTAACTCCCAATATTGTTTTAAAGCCTAATTTTCGTTTTAATATATTTTTTTCAAACTATATAATATATGGAATTCATATGTCCATATTATAACGACTCCCAAAAACATGAGAATAAGAGAAAAAATGGAGGTTGCACCATCCAAGGCCACTTGGGCCTAATTTGAGGTGCCATTTGGCACCATGTGATTGGGCCATGTGGCAAGCCCTCATTGGTCCACATCATATGCCACCTCTACCACCTACTTGCCATGTGTCGACTTGTGATGCTGCCACATCACATTTTTGTTGGTCCACCTGTTTTATTGACTGGAATGCCACATTAGCTTTGTGGGTCCCACTAGACCTACCACATGTCATCCATACGACCTACCACATAACAAAATGTTGAATTTGACTTATTTTTTATTGTTGTTTGGTACAAACTTCAAACTGCAATAACTTTCTCATAAAAAATCGGATTTGAGTGCCGTTCACACCATTTTAATCGGGGTGAAGAGCACTACAATATTGTCCTCATTTGAAAGCATTATGACCACTTTTCATTTTGACCATTTCTGAGCCCTCTTGGTCTCCTGAGGGTGTCTAGAGCCACCTGGATCAATAGGGAATACAAACTCCGAAAGGAAAATAGGAATGACCAAAACCGAAGTCACCGATCCCAAGAGAACCCCTGTGTCAAGGATGAAAAAGTAGGTAGGGAATAAAAGAGGTAGGTGGCAGGACAACGTCAAGCCCCGCGTCCCTCGGAAAAACAAAGCACGATGGAGAAGAATTAGGCACGTTCCACCGTATTCCGGAAAAGCATACACCCCGCCACCCCAGAGCCACCAGCGAACCAGATAAGAAACTCAGTGATAGTAGAGAAATATGGGGAGTCCAATGCAGATGGAAAGATAACAATGAGGGTGCAATTCACAATAACAACAACACAAATATCCCCGAATATGACACCAGCGGTGACATACCTTGAAACTGATGTCCTGAAAGGGTTGAGAAATGATGAAACTATCCATCCACCTACGCCAGAGTATAGGAAACGTTATGTCCTTCACGACCTCTATGTCAGATAGTGAGCCACCAACAAGAATTTTTTTTAAATAAGATGGCCAAGCTACCATCTTGTCGAAAAAACAGAGATGGCGACGAGTAGGAAGAAGGAGAAAGACAAGGGTAGTCGGTCAAACACATATAAAATAGACCATAACATATCCTCAGTAAAGGCGCAAATGAAGGTGGAGAAAATGTGGAATCCAGATGTGAAAGAGTATGCAGATGGTGCAAAAGAAAAGAAATAGGATATGTAGGAGTTTCCACTGCATATTTGAGTAAAGACACAAAGTAGCTTAGATGAGAGTGACCAAGAGCCCTCACATGAAAAAATTGATGAGAATAGCAGCAACAAAAAGGTGAAAAGCAGCATTACTCACTGCGCAGAACATTCACTGATGAGCCGACTTGGAGAACAGGGTAAGTGATTTCCAAGAGTTTGATGGATAAATGAAAAGTAGATCAATGATGTGGAGCAGTAGCTAGATAAAGAAGCACATAAGGCATAAAAGGAAAAGAGCACCAATGAGTGTGCCAAGCCGTGAGCCAGGAGAGTCAGGGGAGAGGTGCATGGCTCCATAGAGATGGCCAAGTCATGTGAGCAGAATCTAGATAACATGGAAAAAACATAAAAATACACCAGTGGGAAAAAGAGAGGCAGGGTGTACATCTTACCCGAGCATCAAAAGATACAGTGTTAAACTATACCAGTTTGCCATGCGCCCAACATCCCACCCTTTATGACAATCGTTTACTACAGGGATACACTTCTTGACAATTGC